>JZKD02S0829886.1:0-14394 GCA_000966675.3 Picea glauca
ATATATATATATATATATATATATATATATATATATATATATATTACCAGGAGAGGTCTGATAACAATTTTAGAAAGGAATAAATATTCTCAATTGCGACTGGTTGCCTCTATTTCGGCACAATTTTATTAATAGCAAAACAAACCGTTGCAGAATTGGCAATCCAATTTTCTCGATTGCAAAACAAACTAATCGAATGAATCAGTTACGTTATGGTTATAATTACTTTGAAGGGCATGACGGAACCAATTTTCTGGATTGCAAAACCCCAATCGAATCGATCAGTTACATAATGGTTACACTTACTTTGAAGGGCTGGAGCTGAAATCGTATTATTAGATGGTATAAAAAATGGATTCAGGTAGTGTGATCTCTCCCAAGTCAGTTGGGTCAGCCACTATATTTACCCTGAAACTGTTGTGCGCCATGAGGTTTCAAACCCTTTTCAAGTATCAATCTCAATTCATATTAGTCTGCCACCTTCAAGGATTCGAAAGTGAATAAAACAAGTAGAAATGTATTTCGTTCCCGTTATATTATAATAACCCTAATTGGTAGAGATTGAAATGGTGTTAAATCGATGTGTACTTCATTTATAGAACATCCAAACCCTCACTGTTCACAAGGGAGCTCAAGTGTGTTTCTGTCTATTAGCTAGTCACAAGGGAGCTTAAGTGTGTTTCTGTCTATTAGCTGTTCACAATGGATCTCGAGTGTGTTGTTTGCGGCTTATTGCGATATTTTCACAAAGAATATCGTGTATATATTTGCCTCGTGAACAATCTACTAATTCCCTCCCCTCCAGTACAGTGGAGGGCTCATTTTGTTATATTTTTCAGTGCTTTGTACTCGGCCTTGTGATTTTAATTTAGTAGGCCAATATTATCTCCAGTTTCCAATCTACATTGCTGAGAGAGCAACATGATTGGCATACGGTATTTTATTTGATTAGATTAGACACCAAATCCTGCTTTGAGCCAGATTCTTGCTGCAAAAAATGTAGATAAGAAATCTGAGAATAATAAATAAAGATGACAAATCGTATCCCCTTATCCATCACAATTGCATTGCAGACACAAAGTAGGGAGTTTGGAGACCTTACTACTGGTGTTAAAATTACCTGTAGCCATTCTGTACACAGCTTTTGAGTATCATATTTGTATATTCCAAAAGTTGATATTGCCTCGTACAAGTAATTATCATTATCATATTTGTATATTCCAAAAGGTAATATTTTCTCATTACAACAAGAGGTCAAACTCAAAACCACTTGCCCATGGAAATATATCTTCGACCAGAAGAACATAACCGTGGTCTTCAGTGACATGTACCCACTATCGCTAGTTGTTCATTCAGCTGGCAAACGCAGAACCATTGGTGTATTTCAACAAATACCCATCCATCTATTTTCATAGAAGTAGCGAAATGTTCAATAGAAAGCTTCATAATCTCCTTGACGACAGCAAGTACCCCTCCAATATACATTTATTTCAACTATCTGGTTCAACCAAACCAAAAATTACAAGGGGGCTGAAACAAAGTGGAAAACTTGTATACCATCGAGTTTTCAGGACTCGTGGATTCATTGGTTTCACAACTTGACATGATCGTTCCTCGTAATGTCACAAAAAGAAACATTTCCTTCACTGGAAAATCCCATTGTAGGTGGCAAACATGTTAAACCTTCCAGCAAACTTTTGCATTCCCCAAAATCTTCGTAAAATCCAATTGAAATTTGTTTTGACATAAGTCAACCATCACACATAACATCCTAGCACTGTTCCGACCCGAAATACTCTTTGGGTACGCTTCATTAAATCTCTATCATACATGCATTGTAGTTATATTCGTGCCTGTTTTTCCACCACTTCCAAACTGTCTTTCATTTAACCATTAGAAGCAAATAAACCGACAATGTCCTTCCAGTGGTTTACAAGATGCACAAAGGACTTGCAATGTTCACAGCACCAGTTTACAAGATCGTAGACTGTATATCCGCTGAAATTTTTACATATATTAAAATGTCTACAGTGTGAACCAGAGAGCTGTATCCACCAAAACACCATTTACAAACAAATAGGCTTCCATTGACCTTGGAATTTGGGTTTTGAAGCCTCTGATGAAGGAAAGCTCTGCTCTACAGACATTCATACATGGTATATATATCTAATATACAATAATGGGTTCAACAGGAATTACCCCGTGCCACTTCAAAAAAACACCACTCCCATTAACTTCCAAAACTCAGAGAATGGAATCAAGATAGTAATTCATGCGTCGGCGGTTGAACTCAAGAAGACTTCCATATGTTCGATCAGCCACCCCAACAAAAAATGCTTCAGTGTCGGGGCTGAATGAAATTCCGGCAATCTCCCCAAAAAGATCAATTTCCTGGCTCTTAGTATAATCCTGCTTGGTATCATATAGATGCACAAAATCGGCTGGCTCTGCCATGGCCATAAAGCGGCCATCTGATGAAAACCGTATCGATCTTATAGCACCCATTCGACCCTTCAAGACAGCTAGGGAAGATGAAAGCTTCCGAATATCCCAAAGTCTACAGGTGGTGTCCTGATTCCCTGTAGCCAAAATATAACCATCTGGATGCCAGGCAGATGCAAAAGAGTAATCCAAATGACCTCTTAGAGTTCCCACTGTCTGCAAAACACCAATCACAACTATTAAAGTCAAACTGATCAACAAAAATAGAGACTAGCCGAGACAAAAAAACAAGCAAACAAGCTATATATGAGCTGAGCCATATTCCCTGATGCAAGGCACATCTACTTTTTGGCATCGAGTGATGAGACTTTTGATAATTTTGACTTTAACTAGCCACTAAACCAACTAGATCAAACCAACTTTACTAGACAACAGCTTATAGCACTTACGGGGCAGGCTCCACCATACAACTATGCTCATAAAATGCTTAGAATGTGAAAAAATACCTTTCCAGTCTTGCAGTCTGCAAGCAAACAATCTGCATTATCTCCAAGAACTGCAACAAGTTTACTGTCTGGACTGACAGAAGTATGCTGCAAAGTTAACAATGTCCTATCAGAAATACATTAATGTACAATTGACATATACATCTATATACACCGTTGAACTGGAGACAGAATGAACGAGGCAGTAATATTTCTCTTCCTATGATATCCAGAACATAATCTTGCAATAAATTCATATCATCTAACATGTTAAAGCTAAACCAGCAGAAACTTCCCTCCGATAAAATCCAGTGATATTTGAGAAAAATAGTATAACACTCACGTTTACAGACCAAGGAAAACAGAAGCGTTCAAGCACTGTAAATTTTTCTGTGTCAAAAACTCGTACTACAAAGTCATTATTTGAAGTCATTAGTCGCGTTGCACCACTGCAGAGAACAGAACATGGTCAGTTTCTGTAAAATGCGGTACGAACGGGATCCATTCCACAATCATTTTTAAAATGAAGTATGACTATTACCTTGCATCATTGTAGATCTCTACTGCATTAGTGATAGCATTCTCATCATGGGATATTTTTGTACAGAAGCTCACTCCCGGTTTATCCAAATACTGGAATCAAATAACAGCAAATATAAGCTATGCTCACAGCGAGGATCCAGCCATGCCAATATTCAGTTTAAATAGTGCTGATAAACGTCACAACTGTCCTAATCAATTCACCTTAAGGCTTTTTAGAATTAAAATTTTGAAACTTACCTTGCAAACAAGTTCTCCCTGAAAACCACCAGCCACAACTAAATTGTCCTTCACAGACATTGCACTGACCTGGACTCTTTTCAGACCTTGTGACGATGAACCGGGATGTTTCTGTCAAGTTGAAATCCCCAGAAATTAGTAAGAAGAAGAAAAAAGTAATAACACCAGTTAAACGTATTCAGAATGTTGCCTACAAATGTTCAGGTACAATAGTTCAAAGATGCAGACTACTCAACCATGCCACAGAAAATTTCAAAAGGCAGTCACTAATACCAAACAATAAAAAGCATATGCAGAAATTACCTCAGATGGAACAATGTGACCAGCAACATTAAGAACTTCTACCCCTTTCTGTTTTAATGGAGACCAGTGCATGATAGAATAATTCTGCACGAGGTAAACATCATGATTTGATGTTGCCCACACTAAATTCCTCAGCTGCATAATCACACAGAAAATCAGCACCACTTCCTGAACAATAAAAGATGGAAGAACCAAACTTCGATTTATAAATGTAACTTCATTTGTGGAGCTAGAATGTTCTACTTCATTATAGGATAAAGGCAAAACTCGCATGGTCAATGTATTGGTACAGCATTTTGAATCGGTAATGTTACAGCTCATCTCTAGTAAAGATATTTTGTAATCACAAGTGAAAATGCCTTCGGAACTAATTTTAATCAAGACGCCAACAAGCTATATGAGTATATTTTATAATGTTCTAGAATAAATAAGTTCAAAACAAGTCAAGAATACATGTAATAATTCAGATAGAAACCTCATGTTAGTGGATCAAACAAAGCAACAAAGATCAAAGCTTATTATATTATATTGTGTGAGATCTCTTAAGAGTCATGCAACGTCAACTGTTGTGTGTGCAAAACTCTGTTCATATCTGATCTTAAAACAGACATCCCATGGAGAGAAATTTCAGGAGATCACGGGACTAAATCATGAGCCTAGTATTACAAATATATAATTTTCAGAGCTTTTGTTTCATAATTTTCAGAGCTTTTGTCTGACAAAAACCAACAAACAAGTACCATGTAACTCAGTGGTACAACTACTTTGGTTTCCAAAAATAGCAGGATAAGGAGGTTATTTACTGTCTGAAAATATCTGTATCTGCAAAATATCCAGGTGCATCCAGCAAACGGCATTTGAAAGTCCATCCATTCAAATAAAAAGTCCTCAGATCATTACAATCAACTTGTATATGTATTTATTAAAATATAAATTCTTCAACAAACTGATAGCATATGTATGCATCCAGCAAATTCGAATTAGAACTCAAGAAGGGAAGTATCAGACAATATAAAGTTTAAACCACAAAAGTCAGAATTGAGGGAAGTACCGTTTTCATTTTTACATTCTCTGTTTTTCAGGTCGGAGTTTAGACCATTTACATTGTTAAGGTATTTTGAGTATTTTATTAGGAGATGCAGTCACCAGGATAACAACTGTACACTAAAGGGTGCTTGTTATTGTTAATAACCAGCATTACCAATTAAAATCTAACAGGATCTGTAGTGCCTCACAACCGCATGTGAATGACCTTGAGCAGTGTGTCAGAAATCGGGCATCCCAAGTTTTCATTGCATCAATTTTAAAGATAAAGACATCCAAACTCTAGCCACATAAAGAACTTCAAAGGATTGTAAACCCTTAGCAAATCTAATGAACTGCAAGAAGACTGTGAAAGATATCTAACAAGGTAATCAATATACCATCCGAGAGCAAAGCAAACAAGCAGGTAAGTTTGTCGCAGTTACCAGGTAAAACCATAAGCTGTTTCAAAAAGCCTGGATTAATTATATTCTTGAGATGATTGCATGGACAAAGGGTAAGCTTATTCGCTTATTTCTAGTGATCTTGTGGCTGTTTTGCTCCATTTTCTGAAGGACATGTTTTAAATTAAAAAGGCGCATACAATATTATTCACCACCCTTTGGATGAAGTCACTATCATATGTTCAGTAAGAAATACAAGTTTATTCAAAATCATGCATGGCACAACCACTCCAAGTGTTAAAATCTTAGAAAAATCCTGGCATTATACAGAGACTTTTGTCGATGCCAGCGAATTTGGTAGAGATTTGCTTAAGTCAAGAGCTGTATGCTTTTGAGGCCCTTGCGACACAATTCACTATAATTAGTGATTCAGGATAGCACATGGATGCAAAGTGATTGTTTTTTGAGTGGCTCAATGTACAAACAGAAATTATGAAATATGATTACCATTGTGGAAAGTTGCAACACCACATTTTGGAAGAACTAATTGTGTTTTACATTTGCATATTATTTTGACTGTCATGGAAACTCACTAGACGCACAAGCGCTGAAGGCCACTATAACAAGGACTATAAGGCCTAAATATTAAACATCCAATGTTTTTACTGCAATTTTGCTGGGCACATGCAATACATGCACAGATGTCCCAACGTGTTTGACTCGGAACAGTTCAAAAGCAAATATCCTCTATGACAGGACACAAAGTGCAGGACAAGTTATAGCTTTATGAATGATAGATTAGGTTTTGCTGGCATAATTTATCGCTCAATTAAAAAAAATGGCACTAGTTTAATAGATAGAATATGATAAATAAATCGACATTTTAAAAATACAATATATCAGATCAATAGAGAAAAGTAATCTACACAATTTACCAGAGGAAGAATTCGTAACCAAGGATATTCATCCAGCACAAGCAGCTAATTGATTTTAAACAAAAGAATTAAATTAACATAAAAAAACAGAGACCGCAACAATTTACAAAAACCACATACTTAGAAAGCAATAAACAAGTCATAATCCGTTGTTGCATGTATGAAAACACGTCAATTAAACAAGCATAACAAGGTACCATTGCACCCTCCAAAAGTGCGTCACCCCTTAGATCGGAATTACCAGATTGATTCTCAAGTTGGCTAAAAAATATAAACATTTTCCTGGCATACCATCATGAACGCTGATATGAATGGAGCCTCTAGCCAGCTTTTCAGTAGATACTTCCGCCCTGGCATGTTATGTTTCCAACATGGGTCAAAATGTCAAGTTCTCAAGGTACGTTCACCCTAGATTTCACAAAGAGGACAGGTTAAAACGTACACCACTTCTCAGTGGAGTATCAAGATGATAAAAATCGGCATAGTAAACAGCCTACTCTATCTGCTTCAATTCTAGTCTTTTGAATATAAGCATCTTCATGAAACCCAAATCACAGAAACACAATGTTCAACCACTTTAGTGCTCTACAATGTTAATCCACTGATAAATTTATTGAAGTGTTTCTTGGGAATTTTGAAGGAATCTACCAATGAACAGGTCAATAACAACCACCTGAGAACTTCTGCTACTTGATACCTAAAAATTAAATAACTTAAGTGGGAAAAAAAATTACAGAAGGATGGAACCCTCCAAGGCTATATAAAATATCCTACTTACGTTTTACATTTAATGAAGAAACTATACCATAACAAGACTATCAAATTTAAAAATATATCGTCCATGCACACCTATATGTCAAGAGAAGCCTACTCATATGAATATGTAAAGCAAATACCGTCAAATCTGCATCATTCAAAAGCCCTGTGCCCAATGCTGTACTGAAGGTACATCTTTCACAAGAGCCAAGCTACAACAGTTCATAAATCCAAGGCATATGCCTCTTACCAAACATATCAGTTTAAGCATGCAATCTAACTCTAACATGAAGACCTTGATTAGATTATAAAACTGACATTTCACACCTACGAAACCCTGGAAAGAGCCATGTAAGCAGCATCATAGAATCAATTCCCTAGCTTTCTATAAGATTCAACAAAGTGGAATGAAATTCTAGAAACTAGAAACTCAAACTAAAAAACAGTAGGATGAAACAGAATGATTTACAGATGTCAGACTTGGACATACGATGCATGCTAAAACAAAGCGCAAATCAATCAGACTCACACCTATATGCATGCTAAATGCAAAGTCAATCGACAGTCCAAAAATAATTCAAATATGCAGGTAGCATTTTACCTTTATACAGCCCCTTGATGAAACCATTGTATCCCTGAAAATAAATAGAAGACTACCTGCAAAACTACCAATCTAGATGTAGTAGATGCATCAAATGTATCAGCTAGTATAACTATCTCTATTAAACCTATCTGCAAATGTAGCATATGCATAATATAAGCTAGATGCTCTAAGAAATGAAGCTTTAAAACATAGTAAATAATTTTAAGGAAATAACTATATCTAAACTATCTTCAAGTTAAGCAATGGCCATGTACCTTTTTGATAAGCAATGAGACCCTTTTTTTAGCACAAAAGGTTCAATTTTAATACGGTGTTAGGAAGTCAGCCTTTACTATAATCTGCAACGACATTTACTCCACGAAAAAAATTCACAGATATAAGTTTAGCAGCTATGCTACGTTTGTGGTCTCAAAGCATGAAATAGCTGACTGCATTAAAAAAACACTCCTTATTAATCCTTCATACAATTTCCA
Source organism: Picea glauca (assembly GCA_000966675.3). Lineage (NCBI taxonomy): Eukaryota > Viridiplantae > Streptophyta > Pinopsida > Pinales > Pinaceae > Picea > Picea glauca. The sequence goes on from JZKD02S0829886.1 coordinate 8,206, forward strand.
CTAACCTGTATAGTACATGTTGCTACTTTACCTCTACCTCTGGGTTCTACTTGATATCAGTCTACAAACAATTGCAATTAAACAAAAGGGGAACTTTGTTATCTATAACCTGCAAAGTTATCACTACATACAACACACCATCAAGGATTTGTGGCTAGCCTCATTAAATATGGATCATAAAATGTTATGACTATTTCATCATAATTATCCATATGATTCTGCAAAGGAATCCAACCAGCGCACAAGGTTACAACTTGCAAAATTATCGTTACTACTACATATACATAAAAGATTTACAGCTAACCTAAACACTTATGGATTATAAAAACTACCAGCAATCTCATCTTAATTAGTGCCAAGCATATCACCGGATTTTTTTCTACAAGTAAATACTAGATATACAATAAGATTTTTAACCTTACATTTTGTTATATTTATTAAAAAAAGATTCAGTGGGATCTCATTGTGTTTATAAAAAGGATTCATTAGTATTACCCAACAATAAAAAAAATTAAGCCTTTGACCTGCACAAAAAAATGTTCTTCAGGAGTAACATCTAATATAAAACCAACAAAGCATTCTCCCCGGTACGGATCATAAAAGAATTTGCAGTGTTAGAAGTCAGTAATGATCATAATATGATCTTCAATTACCATTTTTAACCAGTCATTAAAGAATTCCACTGTATGGACAGACAAGATTTGAAAACAGTTAAATTGTTAATTCTAAACATTTAACTTACTGTTTTATAAAGAACATGTAGTTTCTACACTAGAGTTATTATTGATTTATGGCTAAAAGATTATATCTAATTAGTTACATGCCCGCATACCCAGTATGCTCGTAATTTGTCATAAATTTCCAATCGGACCATTATTATTGTGGGAATCTTAGCATAGTATATTAATGCAAATATAGATTGGGAATTCCAGTTGCTTTTAAGCACAAAACCAACCAACAAGGTTACCCTTGAAATTAAGTTTTTTCATTTACCCGGTGCCAATCAATTTTACATTGTGAAGACTACAGAGAATGCAGTTGCATATGACATATTTAATGGATCAGACTTGATCACTGGCTAATCACTTCTAAAAACGTCACCTTAATTTAGCTTTTCCTGGGTTACTTCTTTTTTACCGGTCGCATTAAAGTAATAAATGATTAACTTCCAATTAGATAGTTCATATCATTGGAACCTTACCACCTTCATTCAGACTCTGAGAAAATACGCTAAGATTAAGATTCAATGTTTACCTGAAAGTGGACAATAGTGGCCTTGACTGATCTCGTATTGTGGCGAAAATCATAAAAACTGCATCCCCTTTCAAAATGCGTATACTCCTGTGAGGAAATGAAAATCACATGAGCAGCCACAAAAGGACATGTCACATGACTATGAATTATCGCTTTCAAACAGACCAGAGAATGAAGAGCAAGTTCAAAGAAGAGACTGGAAAGCAAATTGGACAACCAACACAGAGTGACTGTTAAAGATTGCAAATGCATACCTTGTCAAGATTGCGTCGAGGCCGCGGAAGGTTCTCATAGTTCTTATACTGCTGTAAACGAGTTTCTCTATACTTTTCCCTGGTAAAGTTCAATCTATCCCATGGAATACCCTGAATATCTTTTCCTCTCCTGGCTTCAACAGCTGTTGTGTCAGGTGACTTCTTGTTCTGCAAAAAAACAAATCCAAATCACAAATCCGATTCAACATCAGAACTATCATCACAATCAACCAATGACCTACTAAGCCTGAGATGCACCAGATCTTCTAGATACCATTAGGAAAATCTAGACTATAAAACTTTGAATGAAGAACAACACCAACGTTTTGTTTAAAAATGCAACAACCCAAGTAGGAACTCACTGAATCGAATTCATTTTCAGGATCTGAGTCTACATCACTCCTGCGCCGGATGCGGACATCATCTTCAACGTCATCATCGAAATCAGCCATCTCGTAATCATCCACCAAATAATCAAAATCATCTTGGTAGTAGTTATCCATCTTATTTTCTTTGAAAGAGCCCTGGATAGTTCAATCCAAAGGTCACCATAAGTTAAAGCAATTAACAAAATTTCCTTATCATGCAAAATTAAATCTATGCTGCAACTATAACATAAATTCTGCCTAAACAAAAGGCTAGGCAAGATGGACTATGAATTAAAAACAAGAGGACATAATCTCACAAACCCCTGAACTGAGATCCATCTATTAGTTTGAAAAGCATCATAATCACAAACCCTATTGAAATGCGTCCATCATGAGAACTACTCTAGACTATCCATGAACTTTGTGATAGCTACATCTAGAAACATAGAAGTTAGATTCAGGCAAGAAAAACTGTCTGGGCACTGAAACATTAAAACACTAACACATGTTGTAGCTACATCATGTCTGCAGCTAGACTACTACAAGGTCAGCAAATGCTCAAATGGGCTGCATCAAGGCGGACAGATAGAAAATGTAGCTCATAGCAATGCCAGATTAAAGGGTATACTGTAATAGGCTGCCTCTTGGCTCCAGGACATGAAAGCATTCAGAAATCAGTCTGCTCCAAGGCCACTATAAGGTCAAGATATTTGAATGGGCTGACATCAATAAACCCAAATGGAAGACGATGCTTGTGACACTGTCGGATGAAAGGGAAGTGTAATAGGCTGCCTATAGGCACTGAAACTCTAAGCAAACGAAATCGGTCTGCACCCAGGCCATCATAAGGTTATTGTATGCTTGAACAGGCTACATAAACATACTCAGATAGAAAGTCGAGATCATAGAAATATACAATGAAAGGGAACCGTAATAATCTGCCTCTAGGTCCTGAAGCACTACACAGTGGAGAAAACGGTCTGCAGCGAAACAATTGTGAGGTCAATATATGCTTCAGTGGCATACATCAATAGACCTTAACAGAAAATAGAGTTTATAATGTTATGCAAAAGGGGACCGCAATATGCTGCCTATAAGCCCTGAAAAATTAAATCACTCCCAAATCGGCCTGCAGCAGGGCCACTATAGTCTAAATTTCTGCTTGAACGGAATGCACAAATAGAACCAAATAGAAAATGAAGCTCATAATAATGTCTGATGAAAGGGAACTATAACGGGCCTTGGGGAAAGAGTCATGTTATAGGCCTTGGGGAAAGAGTCCTGTAATGGAAAGGGCTGGCATGTAGACAACAATCTATCGGGATTCGATTAAGATGGGCTGTATACAAACCCAAAGAAAAGCAGATTAGAACAACATGGACTGCATCAAAATCGCAGACAAAACCTTCCCAATTAACTGAACCGGGCTCATATAGTCCCAATACAAATTAGGCTTCACCAGCAACTTAGGCACAATGAAGATTGGGATTCAACAACAACAGGGGCACAATACAGACTTGGATTCAATAATCAATATAGGCACAACACAGATAGGGATTCAATAACAATGGTTCCTACAGGCTCTTGAAAACTCCCACGCCTCTGAACTAGATGAGATGAAATGGCACTTCTCGACAAACAGAAAATGGGGAATTTGATCACATGGGTCAACAGAAATTCAACAAGTGTGCCATCAACTAACCTTTTTAATAGCAAAACACTGATCTTTCCCACTGAATCTTCTCCCCCAACTTCTGAAAAGAATCAAAATCCGAATCCTTGTGTGTAAGTTTCAGTTGATTTTCAGTATCAGACTAAACGACCCACATGCATAAGCTGCCTCAATACATAAAAAGAACATAAACCCAAATGCTGGTGAGCAATCCCCCTAACATCCACCTATAAAGACACTCGTCGAAAACTAAAACGCCAAACCAGCCCTGCTTCTCTTTATTTATAGGCCGAGAGCACCGCCCATTAGGCTTAGTGTGGAAGAACAAGGAAGCCTCTAGCACTTCTACCCACCCTGGGTTTTTTTTAATCTTTAATCGAGGTTAAAGTCAATCAAGTATATACTATATGAAGCCCGTGTATAAGCCCACATGCCACTCACCAGAAGTAACAGTGACGCGGTGAATGAAAATGTACCGAATTGGGTTTCGTTCTAGCCCAATCTGGATGAGCCCACATCAACTTTGTTCACAGAGAAAATCCCGGTTTCCCACTGAGAGGATCTCGCTTCTAGTTGAAATGAAATAATAGAGGTAAGTAACTGCCAAAAGAGAAAGACGGGTGGCCTTACTGAATAGGGTGGAGTTTTGAAACCCGGGTGGCCTTATTGAATAGGGTGGAGTTTTGAAACCGGGTCAGTGAGTTCTGCGAACATTTAGAAAAGATACCGGGTGTCGCAGCGGAAGGGCCCACGTGTCACATTCCCTAGGACATTGTTGGTAGAAATAAAACATGTGGCGGCGGGCCATGCCCAATAATGCAGGTATCAGACGATTCTACCGGCGCCCACCGGCTATTGCCCGGCGGGAGGAGCCAATGCCATCGCTATCTTTTTCAATTTACTCCCCTGGGAATCGGTGGAGGCCTTAAAGGACGCCGAAACATCTGTCAAAAGATTGGCGTCAATAGACAGGTGTCAGATCTGCCAAGTAAGTAGGAATTTCTAGATTGAAGGGTTGAATGACAAGTGGGGTAAAATTGTGGGCAAAGCAAAATGTTAATGGACAAGGGCAATAACCACAATCAATGGGGATGGTTAAACATTCTACAATTTTATTTTTTATTTTCAAATTGATATTTGATGGAGTTTAAGAGGTTCTAATGCTAGTAATACAGTAATGTGTTTTTTTTAATTTGTAATTTGTGTTTTTTTTGGGTGGTAGTAGGTAAAATTTAAAAAAAATAATAATAATAATAATCATGGAAAATGAATAGAGTAGAGAGATCAGCCATGGGAGACGAGAAAGAGCCGAGTCTTGAAACCTGGGTTTTTGTTCAAATTTGTTTTGGTGGAAAACTAGTACACTGGAGTTTCTAGCTCGGGGTTATATTGTAGTGTTTGTTACAGAGGTTTTGGTAAGGTTTATATTTTGTCTTATTCAGCAGTGGGTCTTTGTTGGCACTATTTACTTAGCGGTGATGGATTGGCGGTCTTTGGAATGAGTGTATTCAAAGTTTAAGAGGTCTCATCGACAGTTACTCTGGCTTGACAAAATTAAACTCCTCTCACTCCACTTAGCAGAGGTTTTCATTAAGACCTTGGCAGGGTTTTGGAGTCATTTTAAATGAGGTTTTAATTGACTTTTTTGGTAACTACTTTGTTTCAGATGACTCTTGGGGGGGCGAGTTTAGTGTAGCTCAGGTAGCTATTTGTTGGCTTATTTTCGAACATTTAGGGATGGAGGACGATGTCAGTGCACTACTGGGTGCAGCTGACGAGGCCCTCTGGAAGAGGGTTGGTATTTTCGCCTTGGCAGATGCGTTGGGTGCAAGTACGACTACCTTAACTACCTCTACGACTGACTTGACACCTCTAACTAAACAGCCTTGTCACCTAGAGGAGGGCCTAAAGGCGTTTCTCTCCCTGCTACAAGTTACCTATCTGGTTATTATGTGTGGGATCGTGTTGTCATTGATGCCAATGGTTTGATTGATTGATGTCAAGTGATTGATTGATGGTAAATGATTGATGATTGATATATGTATTGTCCCTGATGAGAATGCATAGATGAAGATGGATCAATGAGTTGTCATTGATATGATGAAGATAGATCAATGAGTCGTCATTGATACATGATGAAGATGGATCGATGTGGTTTCATTGGTATATGATGCATTGTTGGAAAAATGTATAGATGACTCATTATTTTCTTAGCATGATTGATAAGGTGCACAAATGGATGAACTCCAAAGTGGTCCCCTTATGGTGAAAGCCCTCACGGGAAGACGCTTTGCAGATTGAGTTATCCTAGAAGAATGGTTGGAGGACCCATGCTTGTATGTGGAATAATAAGATGAAGATCAAGGAAACTGTTGGTCAAACTATCCTAGATGTATAGTGCTTGCCATGCCATTTCCGGTGGTATGTAGAACGTCACATAACTCCTCACGGTTAGAGAGTTATGGCCATGAGAAGTTGGAGACCCCGGGTTTGGGTAATGGACCTAAGTTTGTTTGATGGGTAACAGTATGAGTTATGATATATTTTCAGACAATACTATTCTATATGGATAGTACATGTCATGCCATTTCTGGTGGTATGTGGAACGTCACATAACTCCTCACGGTTTGAGAGTTATGGC
>JZKD02S0829941.1:25581-50558 GCA_000966675.3 Picea glauca
GGGGGGAGAAATTGCACTTGCCTTCCCTGAAATTGTTCCATCGATGTTATTTAATAGGTGATTCGAGGATTAGATAGGAACTTTGAAAACTCGGGATCGAGCTATCATGCATTTACCTATATTTGATTAGTTCGGTCTAGTTTCAAATATTTGTTCCAACAATGAATCTTCGAAACCCAATTTTTTTTTTAAAGGATGATGGATGAAAAATTGTTCCCAATTCATCATATACCTTTTGATCATATAGGGTGCTTGGAAATGGTCGAAATAGTGAAATAGGAGGATTGCTATGACTGTATCCCTTGGAAAGTCTTCTAAAGAAGAAAAAACTTTATTCAATATTGTTTATGACTGGCTACACAGAAACTATTTCGTTTTTGTGGGTTGGTCCGGTTTATTGCTCTTTCCTTGTGCCTATTTTTCCTTAGGTGGATGGTTCATGGGTACAACCTTTGTGACTTCATGGTATACTCATGGATTGGCAGTTCCTATCTGGAAGGTTGTAATTTCCTAATTGTCGTAGTTTCTACTCCTGCTAATACTTTAGCACATTCTCTGCTACTATTATGGGGTCCCGAAGCACAAGGAGATTTTACTCGTTGGTGTCAATTAGGTGGTCTATGGACCTTCGTTTCTCTTCATGGTGCTTTCGGTCTAATAGGTTTCATGTTACATCAATTTGAACTTTCTCAATCTGGACAATTGCGACCTTATAATGCAATTGCATTCTCTACCCCAATTGATGTCTTTGTTCCTGTATTTTTGATCTATCCATTGGGTCGGTCCGGTTGGTTTTTCGAAACTAGTTTTGGTGTAGCAGATATATATTAGGTATATCTATATTATATTAGGACTAATACTTAGGAGACATAATTTTAGGTAATAATAGTTATTCAAATATATCCTAATACCTAGTGATATGATAATTATATTAGAATATGATATTATGATAATAAAATCTATAATAAATTACTGCCTATAATATTGTACCTTGTTCATTTTATTATAACCTATTAAAATAATATCTATTATAGCCAAGATGTTTATATTCATATCCTCATAATAACTGATATCTGAGAAGATAAAGGTATAAGGAGTTTATCTATTATGCTCGAGCATACACTTATTCGAGTTCAAGGTGCTTTCTTCATTATCTATTGGTATTTATCTAGTCACGAGTCGGAACATGGTTAGAGCACTTCTGTTTTTCCAATAATGCATGCATTCGATTCAAATCTAGTAGCATTTTCAGGTTATCTTAGAATATACTCGGCGAGTAAGGGGGAACATCTTATCGATCTTTGTTATAGCTATTGTAGCTGACGAAGCAGCTATTTCATCAGCTATTGACATCATATCATATAATAAACTCGTATTGATCAATTTAATTTGTCGAAGTGGTGATAGAGTATCGTATATATGATCTATAGATTATGAATCGATATATCTATTCCTATCCAAAAAGATGATGGGTATATCTCAGAAGATATATATCTATTCTATATGACTAGAATCTATCGAAATCTCTATAGTATTACGATCGATAAAAAACATTATTGATCCATATCAAACTCATTATGAAAATTACCTATCATGATTGGACCATATGCGGGGTGATCTAGAGGGATCGAAGTGATAAAAATATCTTTGTCCCATTGAAAAAATACAGAATCTTAACATATTGGTTCCAAATAGAATTGATAGTAAAATTATTGATTCTTTTATATTCATAATATCCCATTATTAGCCATCTTTACTCGGCATATATTAGAATATTTGGCTATATATGATCTTATAAAATTGAAAAATTTTTACTAACTAATGGAGATCCAATGGCACATTTGGTCAAAATTTATGATACATGTATTGGTTGTACCCAATGCGTACGATCTTGTCTTACAGATGTATTGGAAATGATACTTTGGGAAGGATGTAGAGCTAAGAAAATTGCTTCTGATCCAAGAACAGAAGACTGTGCAGGTTGTAAGCAGTGTGAATCTGATTGTCCAACAGATTTCTTGAGTGTATGTGTTTATTTATGGCATGAGACAACGTGCAGTATGGGTCTAGCTTACTGATCAATATGCACAATAAAAAAGGTTAAATCCATCTCATATATATTTTTTTCATTCTTTTTTTTGTATGCCTTACCATAGCGTTACTCTATCACTGAGTTAAAATACCCCCCCATCATATTAATGAGTGAGTCTACTACGATATATGGATAACAAAATGGATGCATATGATCCATCTATTTGTATAGATATCAAGTTGAGAACATTTATTAGTATCTCTATTTTTAAATGAGAGGAGGGTGGGGATGGCTATAATGGAAACTCTGGGCTGAGTTGATACGAAGCGAATGGAGACAAGTTATGTTATGCCTGGGAACAGTCAATATGTTCGTATTGCTAGAAGATCTGAAGGATCAACGGGCCAGGTCTTATTGCAATTACTTGAAATGCATTTGGATAATATTCTTTTTCAATTGGGTATGACTCTCACCATTCTGGGTGATAGACAATTAGTTAATCATGGACATATCCGGGTCAATGACCATTTGGTAGATATACCAAGTTACCCTTGCAAACCTTGAGATCTTATTACTATAAGCAATCAACAAATATTGAGAGCTAAAAAGATGAATCATCCATTCCAGTTTATGGCTCTCAAATCAAGTAAAATAAATATGAACAACCTTGACTTAATGGAATCCTCCCTTATCTCCCAGAAGAGGAAGATCTTTGGAAAATGAATTCTAAATAATTCGATTAGAATATTAGAGGAGTTGAGGAAAAAATTTCTTGATAAAGGGGAAGAACAACCTAGAATTGATAGAATCCCTTCTTCTCTATCGGAAATGGAAGAGCAATAATTAAGGAATTCCGGAATTTGGATTCAAATGTGGAAGGAAAGGAGTGACGGAATATCTGTCAATGGGATTGTGGCATGTATAGTTTGTGAGTGTGATTCATTACATTATCAACTCAAATAGTGAAAGGATATTTTACATGGATCTATGATCCATCCAAAGCTCTATCTATTACTAATGGGCCTGATACGACCATTAGAGTCAAAACAATAAGTTGTGCAATAACCTCTAGATCCATCTGGTTTTCTTTCACCCCTACGATTCCATCAACTCTGTGAACGTATGAATAAAATTTGGTTGAGATCAATCACTTTTCTTCTCTTCAATTTTCTCTTATTCTTCTCCATATGTGTAGTTTCGATCAAGAACCTATAGCCTTGAGCAATTTATATCTTTACAATAATACATAAAATAGATAGAGAGTCCATTCATGTATTTCAATATCTAGATATTGAAATTTGAGACTGGAGAGGAATAAATGGACTAATCCGTGTAACTCATTTATTAAAAATGATTGGAGAGGGAATGAAGAGATGATAATAGAGGTTCAATTTTTTATAGCTTTTGTTCTTTCTTTTGCAAAAATTAATTTAGCTATCAAATTAGGTAAAGCACTGGGTGACCAAACGTTTGTATTAATCTATGACTTGTACAGATCCTTCAATTTACTAACTCGATTGAATCCATTCGTTAGTGACAATGGATATCTTTCCTCGATCGAAGAGATTTCTATAATGCTTTTAACAAAAGAAAAAATAGTCAATTTGGAAAAAACTTTTTGCCAACCTTTTTTCAATAGATCTGATTCGAAATAGAACAACCTCGATCAGTACCTTAAAAAGGATTTCAGTCCAAACATGGATCTTATTCAAACTCGATCTTATCAAGATGATTTACTATCTGAAATGTTTCGCAATAAGAATAAGGAAATGTTTCAAGATTGGTTTGTAACCGAAAGTTTTCAAAACACAATTGGAAACAAAGGCATAGATGGGAGGAGTACCCTTTCTAATTCATCTAAAGAGGAACAAAATATTCTATCATCACCACGTTTTAATGAACCTGTTAAGAAACAGGAGATGTATAGGATCTCTCGAATAGATAGTCTTTTTTCAAAATGGGATTTGTTCCAAACATATATGCCATGGTTTTTTACCTCCACGGGGTGTAAATATCTTGAAAATATGCTTTTAGATAATCTTCTAGAGATATTACTACATGTGAGTAATCAATTTGTATCTATTTTGCGAGATATTAAACATAATATTATACATAAATTGAATATCTTGTGGGAACTTTATCATCCATTATGGGAACCTATACAATGGAAAATTAGAACAAATCTTTTTCAATTTAGTTTTAGATTTAGAAGATTCACTTTGAATAAGTTTTTCTTTCTAAGTCCTTTGAATGAGCTTTTAGAATCTAGTACTATTGATCGAAAGAAATCATCAGTTTCATTCATATGGAAACATCTAAGATTAATAAATGCTCAGAGGTATGAAGAATATGGGATTCTTATCCCTTTTTTTGTCCTTAGGTATTCTGTTCTTCAATATTTGAAAGTGACTTCCTTAACCTTTATCAATTTAAAGTTAGACTTTGAACTCGTCATGTATTTAAAGGATTCATCATACGTGATAGAGTTGCAAAAAATTATGAATCCTTTCATGCCTAATCTCTTGTTATCTTATATAGGGGACACATCCAACGCTTCTTCTAGGAAGAGGAAGATGAAGAATAGAAAGGTTTATTCGCCTATAACTATAACAAGAGAGTGGAACAAATGGTGTTCTAGTATGGATACCTACAAAAAAGAGATGGAATTACTAGTTCAACTTCTAATGATGGAAAAAAACATTTCTCAAATTGAATCGAAATTGACTTACAGTCATAATTTCCTCAAGAATAAAGTTGGTTATCAAATAACTGGACAGCTAAGACTTATTCACTTATGATATTTGGCCTACACTTATCAAAAAGATCTAATGAATTACGAGTTTGATCCATTTTGTTTAGCAGAAAGATGGGTATTCTTTTCTTTCAGAAGATAACCTCTTAACAAATATTGTGTCAAACTATCCCCCCATTTCATGGACCCCCTTTATCACTCCACTCAGGATCATTACTTTCCAAAGGGATTTTACTCATAGGTCCCATGGGAACTGGTCGATCATATTTGGTCAAAAGTCTAGCAGCAGACTCTTATGTTCCTTTAATCAAAATATATCTGAACAAGTTCTTGTATGGTGAGTATTTCAATTACCCTGATAATAGAATTATTAATACTGAATTTTTTAATTTGGCGATAGACAAAATGCGAGAATTCAATCTTACCTTGGAATTGGCAAAAAGAATGTCTCCTTGCATAATATGGATTCCAAACATTCATGAACTGAATGTCAATGACTTAACTCACACTTTCCTTGGTTTCGACTTAAGTGACTCTTTCCTTGGTTTATTAGTGAGCCATCTATCTAGAGATTATGATAGATATTCTATTAGAAATATTCTTGTTATTGCTCCGACTCATATCCCCCAAAAAGTGGATCCATCTCTAATAGCTCCAAATCGATTAGATAGATCGATCAATATTCGAATGCTTGTTATCCGACAATGACAAAGGGAATTTCCTATTCTTTTATGTAGTAAAGGGTTCTACTCGGAAAAAGAGCTGTCATGTTCTGATGAATTTAGATCTAGAACCATAAGTTTTGATGCACGAGATATAGCAACATTGGCCAATGAAGCCTTAATAATAAGTATTACGCGAAAGAAATTCGTTATAGACACTAATACGATTCGATCAACTATTTTTAGGAAAAATTGTACTTGGAAATCTATAATATATGTATAAGATTCAATGATGACCCTCCATGGATTTTCCTATATAAGATGCAGCTAGAGTTGCAAAGATTAGAGGCTGAATACCGCTCGTAAATAATCCCAGGAACATTACAGGTATAGGAACTACTGAAGGTACCGGAGAAATAGGAAGTGCAACTACCAATTCGTCAGCTAATATATTTCCAGAAAGTTGAAAACTAAGTGATAAAGGTTTTGTAAAATCCTCTAAGATGTTAATTGGTAAAAGTATTTGGGTTGGTTTAATATATTTACCAAAATAACCTAACCCCTTCTTTGCAAGACCTACATAGAAATATGCTACTGACGTAAGCAAAGCTAGAGAAACTGTAGTATTAATATCATTTGTAGGTGCAGCTAACTCCCCATAAGGTAATTTTATAATTCCCCAAGGAAGAAGAGCACAGTTAGAAACAAAGATAAATAGAAACATAGTTCCAATAAAGGGAACCCAGGGACCATATTCTTCCTCCCCAATCTGAGTTATGGTCAAGTCCCGAAAAAATTCAAGAATATATTCAACAAAATTTTGACCACCGGTAGGAATGGTTTGTGGATCTCAAACAACTATGGTAGTTGAACCTAATAAGACAAAAATTAGAACCCAAGAAGTTATAAGTACTTGTGCATGAGCTTGAAACCCCCCTATTTGCCAATAAAAATGTTGACCCACCTCCACACTGGATATCTCGTAGATATGATTCAGTGTGATAATAGGAGATCATATGATATCCATATCCATATTTGTAAATATTAACTTAAAGAAGAAAAGAAATGATTTTTGTCGAATGAGGGATTCCTCAATTATTTCACTCTCATCAGAATTTCTTATGTCACGAGATAATAAAATGGTTATTCCATTAAGAATATTTTTCAATTTCGAGCATCCAACCGAACCAATAAATGAAATTCTCTCTTACGAGATCTTTGATGGAATAGAAGCCAACTTAGTAAATCTTCAGGTCCCTTTTTTCTATTTTCTTATTATTACTAATTTACTATCTATTATCCCTTCATATAGCTATAATGACCTTAATGACCTTCCGTCGCAAATTGCTGACGTTGATCTATTCAGGATCAATTGGATTGAAGCTATACCATCATCATTGGATGGAATTGGAATATCCACGAGATCTGGATCACAATCTGTATCAACTAAGCAAATTGTTAGAATACCCAAAATTCTACATTCCCAGAGAGCAATGGATTCTTCTTGTTGATTGGTAATTATCACAAAATCGGGTAAGCTCGTCATGTATCTAATCCCACCTAGATATTTCTACAATTGGTCCAATTGTCTCTTGAGCATTCCTGCTTCTTTCTTTGGAGGTCAATTGAATCATCCTGTATCTTGTTCCTTTTTTAAATCCTTGAACTTCTGAGGTCTCATCTCTGTAGTAGACCAATTAGTTAACATACCACCAAGCCATTTTATATTTACATAATGACATCGAGCTTCTGTAGTAGATGATGCTACTAAATTAGATGCTTGATATTTTGTACCAACTATCAGGAATTGTGTTCCCCTACCTGCTATATCAAATGCCAAATCACAAGCTTCTGATAAAGAATGAGCAGTTTTAGCCAGATTTATAACATGAGTATATTTACGCTCTGTAAAAATGTAAGGTGCCCTGAGTAGCATGGACGTGGAATCCCGTGTGAATCAGAAAGAACCATATTGCAAGGCTAAATACTCCAGGGTGATCGATAGTGAAGTAGTACAGTGAGGGAAAGGTGAAAAGAACCCCCATCGGGGAGTGAAATAGAACATGAAACCGTAATCTCCCAAGAAGTGGGAGGAAAATGATATCTCCGACCGCGTGCCTATTGAAGAATGAGCTGGTGACTTATAGGTAGTGGATTGGTTAAGGGAACCCACCAAAGCCATAGCGAGAGTGAGTCTTCATGGGGAAATTGCCACTACTTATGGACCCGAACCTAGGTGATCTATCCATGACCAGGATAAAGCTTGGGTGAAACTAAGTGGAGGTATGAACCGAATGATGTTGAAAAATCAACGGATGAGTCGTGGTTAGGGGTGAAATGCCACTCGAACCCAGAGCTAGATGGTTCTCCCCGAAATGTGTTGAGGCGCAACAGTTGACTAAACCATCTAGGGGTAAAGCACTGTTTCGATACAGGCCACGAAAGCGGTACCAAATCAAGGAAAACTTTGAATACTAGATTGCCCCAATAAAAGGGGTAAAGGTCAGCCAATGAGACGATGGGGGTTAAGCTTCATCATCGAGAGGGGAACAACCCAGATCATCAACTAATGCCCCTAAATGACTGCTCAGTGATGAAGGAAGTACGAGTGTAAAGACAACCAGGAGGTTTTCCTAGAAGCAGCCAACCTTGAAAGAGTGCATAATAGGTCAATGATCGAGCGATCTTGCACCGAATATGAACGGGACTAAGCGATATGCCAAAGTCATGGGATGTAAAAATACATCAGTAGGGGAGATTTCCGCCTCAGAGGAAAGCACCGACGCGAGCAAGTGTGGACGAAGCAAAAGAAAGAATGTTGTCTTCAGTAACGCAAACATTGGTGAGAATCCAATGCCCCGAAAACCTAAGGGTTCCTCCGCAAGGTTCGCCATGGAGGGTGATTCAGGGCCTAAGATCAGGCTGAAAGGCATAGTTGATGGACAACCGGTAAATATTCTTGTACTATCCCTTTTTGGTCCCGAGGGATAGAGGAGGCTAGGTTAGCTAAAAGATGGTTATCAGTTCAAGGACGCAAGGTGACCCTGCTTTTTTCAGGGTAATAAGGGGTAGATAAAATGCCTCGAGTCAATGTCTGAGTACCAAGCGCTACAACACTGAAGTAACCCATGCCATACTCCCAGGAAAATCTCAAACAACCTTTAACAAATGGGTATCTGTACCTGAAACTGACACAGGTAGGTAGGTAGAGAATACCTAGGGGCGCAAGACAACTCTCTCTAAGGAACTCAAAAAAATAGCCCTGTAACTTCAGGAGAAGGGGTTCCTCCTCAGGAGGTTGCAGTGACTAGTCCCAGGTGATTGTTTACAAAAAACACAGGTCTCCACAAAGTCGTAAGACCATGTATGGGGGTTGATTCCTACCCAGTGCTCGAAGGTTAAGGAATTTGGTGACCTGATGATGGGGAAGCCAGTGACCGAAGCCCCTGTGAACGGCGATCGTAACTATAACAGTCCTAAGGTAGAGAAATTCCTTGTCGGGTAAGTTCTGACTTGCATGAAAGGCGTAATGATCTGGGCACTGTCTCGGAGAGAGACTCGGTGAAATAGACATGTCTGTGAAGATCCAGACTGCTTGCACCTAGACAGAAAGACCCTATGAAGCTTTACTGTTCCCTGAGATTGTCTTTGGGTTCTTCTTGCGCAGCTTAGGTAGAAGGTGAAGAAGGCTCCCTTCTAGGAGGGCCTAAGCCACTAGTGAGATAACACTCTGGAAGAGATAGAATTCTAACCTTG
Organism: Picea glauca; assembly: GCA_000966675.3. NCBI lineage: Eukaryota > Viridiplantae > Streptophyta > Pinopsida > Pinales > Pinaceae > Picea > Picea glauca. Next base: position 34,784 of record JZKD02S0829941.1, read on the forward strand.
TGTCAGGACCTATGGGCCAAGGGACAGTCTCAGGTAGACAGTTTCTATGGGGTGTAGGCCTCCCAAAAGGTAACGGAGGCATGCAAAGGTTTCCTCGAGCCGGACGAAAATCGACCCTCGAGTGCAAAGGCAAAAGGGATCTTGACTACAAGACCCACCCATCGAGCAGGGATGAAATTTGGCCTTAGTGATCTGATGGTGTCGAGTGGAAGGGTCATCGCTCAATGGATAAAATCTACTCTAGGGATAACAGGTTGATCTTCCCCAAGAGTTCACATCAACGGGAAGATTTGGCACCTTGATGTCGTCTCTACACCACCTGGGGAGGTTGTACGTTCCAAGAGTTGGGTTGTTTGCCCATTAAAGCGATACATGAGCTAGGTTTAGAACGTTGTGAGATAGTTCAGTTCATATCTGGTGGGGGCGTTAGAGCATTGAGAGGACCTTTCCCTAGTACAAGAGGACCAGGAAGGACGCACCTCTGGTGTACTAGTTATCTTTCCCACAGTAGACGCTGGGTAGCCAAGTGCAGAGTGGATAGCTACTAAAAGAATATAAGTAGGAAGCCCACCCCAAGATGATTGCTCTCTTATTCTTACTTCCCTGAGAGCCCTAGTTGTGAACATGACTAGGACAACGATGGGTTCTTTGTCCTTGCAGGGGATGGAGCAACAAAAGTATTGAGAATACAAGATAAGGTCATGGTGAGGCGATTCATTTATCATTATGATAGGTGTCAAGTGGAAGTGCGGTGATGTATGTAGCTGAGGCATCCTAACAAACCGAGAGATTTGAACCTTGTTCCTACATGACCCGACCAATCTAATCGGGCACTATCCATCTATTTTATTTGTTCAATTGTTTGACAACATGAAACTATGAAACCAAAATCTCTACCCTTCTCTTCGTCAGATAGAAGGGTAGAGGAGGGTTCTCTACCTAGAAGGCACACCCCTTCAGTGTCCTTTTTAGAATTGGGGCCTCACAATCATTAGCCAATATGCCTTTCGCGCATTTATGCCCTTCCTTGTTCATGGTTTGAAATTCTGGTGTCCCAGGCATAGAGGAACCACACCAACCCATCCCGAACTTGGTGGTTAAACTCTACTGCGGTGACGATACTATAGGGGAAGCCCTGTGGGAAAATATCTTGGTGGCAGGATGATAAAAGATTAATGCCTCTTATTCTCATTAGAAGACAAGGTCGTCTTATTTGAAACCCCATTTCTAACATCTTTTCTTTCCCACTCCACACTTTACTTTGAAATGCAATACCTATGCTTGCTCATAGAGAGAAATTCACTTCCACATCCTCTTACCCTGGCTGAAGAGAGGAATCCCTCCTTTTGGGAGGGATTCCTAGGAATGAATCTAGTGGAGACGAGGCCTGTAGCTCACGGGATTAGAGAATGTGGCTATGAACCACTGTGTCGAGGGTTTGAATCCTTCCTCGCCCACCCCGAAAGGGGACAAAAGGGATGTCCTTTCGGGGGTAGGGAGATTATTATTGGGATAGCAGATGCAAAGATATGGACCTTAGTATTCACAAAGGTCCTTTTCCAAAAATGATACCTAGTACGCCCGAGAGTAACCAGTATATTTGTGTTTGACCTCCTGTAAATCTTCCTCATTGCTACCAGGCTTGGGAAGAGTATTAGTAGCAACCATACATACATTTCTCATTGTTAAGATGCTTGCTACTGGATCATGGCCTCTTGAGAGAATGGATGACTACATCTTTGATAAACTGCTAGTACATTACCTGATAATTCAAGGCTATTTGAAAATATCCCTAATCTAAATCTAATTAGGGCTATAGAACGATATATTTTCCCTAATCTGAGAGGAAACATATTGACAACATGCAAGGATCCAATTTTGACTTCCAGGGAACGAACTGATAGTTCTAACAGCTTGTAATGGGTCAAGCGACTAGTAACGCATCGAGCGAATAGAGGCCCCATCACCTTCAACTCTAGAAATGTCATCACATCAGGAGAACGATGGATTTGTTTCTCCAAAATTTTCAGTATTTCGAAGAGACCGTTGTTTCCATCTTTCCTTTCCTAGACTATTGGGATCCTATCTTGATCCTGTGGCGATTTTGCATGCATATATTATGCACAAGGACAGGTACCATTTGACCTACTCCTAATGGAAAAGGTGAGCCCTATTTTGAATCAAATAGTTTTTGAATAAAATGGATCTCCCCAAGTAGGATTTGAACCCATGACCAGTCAGTTAACAACCGACCTCTCTACCACTGAGCTACTTAGGAACAACGAAGGGTTAGATCCCATATACGTTCAAGATTCTTGTTCTTTGGACCGACCCATGACCAGTGAATTAACTATTGAGAAACTCAATAAGGTTTCTTTGTAACTCTTGGAACTTTGTGTACACCCCACCCTATAGTTATTGAACTCTAAATACAATAGGATCTTTTATTATTATTACTACCATTCAATTATTTTATTATGTTAAAAAGTAATAATTCGATTATATAGAACCTTTTAATAAAAAGAAAAAGAACTTTTAGATTTAGATAAAGGAGGATTGGTGGGTTAAAATAGCAGTTTACGAAAAAGGAGAAATCGGTAAATTAATGACTAGTTGTAATATCTCAGTCTCCCTAGCGAGACGTGGTCAAAAAGTGTTATAGATTGGGTGTGATCCCAAACACGATAGTACTTTTACTCTTACAGGATTTCTAATACCTACAATTATAGATACTTTACAATCCAAGCATTATCATTATGAGGATATTTGGCCCGAAGATGTAATTCACAAGGGTTATGGAGTGGTTGATTGTGTGGAAGCAGGGGGTCCACCTACAAGAGCCGAATGTGGAGGATATGTGGTGGGAGAAACTGTAAAGTTGTTAAAATAATTAAATGCATTTTATGAATATGATATTATATTATTCGATGTATTAGGTTACGTGGTCTGTGGAGGTTTTTCCACTCCATTAAACTATGTAGATTATTGTGTAATAATTACAGATAATGGATTCGATGCATTATTTGCAACTAATCGTATTACTGCCTCTATAAGGGAAAACTCTTGTACACATCCACTCTGATTAGCAGGCTTGGTTGGAAATCATACATCTAGAAGAGATCTTATCAATAAATATGTAGAAGCCTGTCCAATGCCCATAATATAAGTATTACCTATTATCGAGGATATCCGAGTTTCCATAGTCAAGGATAAAACCTTATTTGAAATGGTTGGATTTGAACCATCTCTTAACTATGTGTGTCAATATTATCTAGACATAGCAGATCAAATCTTGTCCCAACCAGAAGGTATTGTTCCAAAAGAGATTCCAGATTAGGAATTATTCAGTTTACTCTCTGATCTTTATCTAAATCCCATTGGTGGTGGGGGACAAAAAAAAATGAATCAGGAAAATTTACTTGGGTTTACAAGGATTTAGAATCAACAATTTATCCACAATTCATTGTAAATTTGATTCTTTCTTTTTATTATTCTTTTTATTCATTATTTCTTTTCCTTATTTATCCTCAGCCATTTATTCTTCCCCTTCCTATTATGTCATCCAAAATTGATGAAACTATAACTTTTGAATGTGAAATGGGTAATTATCATACCTTTTGTCCTATTAGTTGTGTATCCTGGTTGTATCAAAATATTGAAGACGGATTCTTTTTGGTAGTGGGCACAAAAACATGTGGTTATTTTCTCCAAAATGCACTTGGAGTTATTATTTTTGCAGAACCCTTCTATGCAATGGCGGAATTAGAAGAAGGAGATATCTTGGACCATTTGAATGATTATGAGGAATTGAAAATGCTTTGTATTCAGATAAGAAAACATAGAGACACCAGTGTCATCATATGGATAGGCACTTGTACTACAGAAATAATCAAAATGGATTTGGAAGGTATGGCACCCAAATTGGAATATGAAATTGGAATACCAATTCTAGTGGCAAGAGCAAATGGACTGGATTATGCTTTTAGTCAGGCAGAAGATACTGTGTTAGCTGTAATGGCACATCATTGTCCAGAAAAAGAATTCCCCATTGGTGAATCAAAAGAAACTATATAAAAAACAAATTTATTCCATTTTCTTCTTCTGAAGAAAAAGAAATTGGTGGAATATGCAAATCATCCTCCCTTAGTTATTTTTGGGTCTTTACCCTCAAATTTGGTCTCTCAACTTGATACAGAATTAAGATGCCAATTCATCAAGGTGTTAGGTTGGTTTCCCGCTCAGATATATGTCAATCTTCCATCACTGGGTGATGGAGTTTATGTTTGTGGCGTTACCCCTTTCTGGGTCGTACAACAACAACTTTGATAAGACAAAAAAATGTGAATTAATCGTAGCTCCTTTTCCTATTGGTCTGGACGAAACACATGCTTGGATCAAAATGATTTGTTCTGTATTTGGTATTGAGACCCAGAGTCTAGAGGAAAGAGAGGAACAGATATGGGAGAGTTTAAAAGATTATCTTGATTTGGTACGCGGAAAATCTGTCTTTTTCATGGGAGATAATTTTCTATAAATATCTCTAGCAAGATTCTTAATCAATTGTGGTATGATCGTTTATGAAATTGGTATTCCATATATGGATAAACGGTATCAAGCACTTAAGAGAATTGACCTTTCCGAGTATTCATAATATCCGTAGTACTTCCCACTTCTATGGTTCAAGAATAGGTTTGATTTACCGCACATAACATATCGTAGAGAATCCTAGTGGATCAAGATCAAGGTTCCAATGATCAATCCTAATTACTTACTATTTAAATGAAGGCCAAGATCCAATAGAATGGGATCACTCATTAGAACCTTGGGTTTATCATAAGTGAATTAGTAACCCCCAATAATGTAATGGATGATGATTTCATCTCATCATGTCAGTCGTTACTTAACTTCTTTTCTCCCCCCCCCCCCTTTTTTTTTTCTTAATGAAAAAAGGGTTTATAGGCCCGATCATCTGGTATCGGATCAAGATCGATCGATGAGAAATACTAATCTACCTGCCGTGTTCCAACATTCCCATCCATCAATCTTGATAAGGACAAGGTATTGATATGATCCAAAAGACTTTGAAAGTCCAAGTCATAGGGACTAGAACCATAGACCTTCTTAGTAGAACAGATCAAATTTATTATTATCAAAATAATTTGAACTGTTACAAGAACCCAATATGCATTTTCTCGCATTGGGCTCTTTCATTCACTGATGGAAAGATCGGTTAGTCTTCCATTCTCCTCTTTCCAGGAAAGATACTAATATGGATCCGTGTGCTCCAAATTATTACCCTTTGGAAGCAATCCCAAAGTGATTCAAAAGGTTTCCTTGACGTAGGTCTGCCTTGCTCGAGCATAGATTGACTCAAATAGAGTCTCCTCTATTGCTCCAAAAATAAAATATGACACTTCATACACCTAAAAGTTCATAGAGCGAAAAGAATCTATTTTGAGGTCCCCGTATTATAATCATTATGCCTAGCATTGAACGGAGCTGGGATTGACCATATCAATTATATTTGTAATTCAAATCAGATCGAACTTCATCTTTGTCATGCTATTGTTCTCCAGAGAAACACATTGATAGAGTAAGACTATTTCACATAGAATCTATTTCATGGATCGGACGAATCGATAAACACTCCCGAAAACCATTGGCGCACATGTAAACGAGGTTCTCTACCTTGTTGAGCTATATCCCTTCCCAGTATTTGTGATACATTACTATACTAACTAGATGGATCACTTTCTGTCAAGGTAGATATTTCATGATCCAATACTATGATCCAATAAGTTTGATTTGTGCCAGGGACACATTGTCTGTACATTGGATTCTATATAGAATCTTTTATAAGTCCAACTCTACCTATGAGAATAAATGACCCACTTAACTCAGTGGTTAGAGTATAGCTTTCATACGGCGAGAGTCGTTGGTTCAAATCCAATAGTAGGTAAACTTATTAGATACCATTGAAGAGTCGATGGCATCTAATAAGTTTGAATCCACTTATTTGGATCGAGGCGAAACATTGAATCCATTTTCATATATTGATAGGAAATGTTTAATTAGAGATGGGGGGGCTAGCACTAATAGCTTCTAATCATGTTCTAGCTCTTTTCGGAGCAACATCAGCCTCAATTGCTTTTCTTTTGCCTTTGGCTCGAGCTAAGTCAGCTTTAGCTACTTTAAAAGTTTCTTGGGCTTCTTTGAGATCGATGTCAACATATCTCTTTGCATTATTTAATAATAAGGTGATTCTATCATTGTCTATCTTGGCGAAACCACCCATCCAAGCCATAGTGGACCACTGCCCATTAAGATGCATTTTCATAACTCCTATATCTACAGCTGCCACAAGTGAAGCATGATAGGGTAATATGCCAATTTGACCACTATTAGTAGATAGGATTATTTCTTGAACTTCTAAATCCCAAATGAATCGATTAGGAGACAGTACACGAAGATATAAGGTCATTTTCAGAAGTAACTTTCCGTTTTGGAGTTCATAGCCTTTGCGGTAGCTTCATCAATGTTACCCACTAGATAAAAAGATTGTTCGGTGATACGATGTAATTCTCCAGAAAGGATCATTTGAAACCCTCTAATGGTTTCCATGAGACCAACATATTTGCACAGGAAACCTATGAAGACCTCTGCTACAAAAAAGGGTTGTGATAAGAAACGTTCAATTTTTCTTGCTCTTGCTACGATTAAATGATCTTCCTCTGATAATTAATCCAGTCCAGGAATAACTATAATGTCTTGAAGTTCCTTATAATGTTGTAAAGTTTCATTAACCCCTTGTGCAGTTTCGTAATGTTCTTCGCCTACGATCTAAGGTTGGAGCATAGTCGATGTTGAATCTAAAGGATCCACTGCTGGATAGATACCCTTGGCAGCTAATCCTCTCGATCGTATGGTAGTAGCATCTAAATGTGCAAATTTCATAGCAGGAGCAGGGTCAGTCAAGTCATCAGCAGATACATAAACGGCTTGAATCGAGGTTATCGACGATCCCCTTATTGTGGAAGTAATTATCTCTTGCAAAGAACCCATTTCTGTGGCAAGAGTTGGTTGATAACCCATGGCGGAAGGCATTCTACCTAATAGGGTGGATACCTCTAATCCCACTTGGACAAAGTGAAAGATATTATCAATAAATGATAGTACATCTTTCTCATTGACATCTCGAAAATATTCGACCATGGTTAGGGAAGTTAAACCGACTCTCATACGAGCTTCTGGTGGTTCATTCATCTGACCATAGACCATAGCCACTTTTGATTCTGAGATGTTTTATTCATCAATTACTCCTGATTCTTTCATTTCCATGTAAATATCATTCCCTTCACGAGTACATTCTCCTACTCCTCCAAATACAGATACCCCTCCATGAGCCTTAGCAATGTTGTTAATCAAATCCATAATGAGTACTATTTTACCCACTCCAGCTCCTCCAAATAAACCGATTTTTCCCCCACAGAGGTAAGAAGCCAAAATATCTACTACTTTAATTCATGTTTTGAAGATAGATAATTTTGTATCAAACTCCGTAAAGGCGAGAGCAGATCTATGAATAGGAGATGTTATGCGAGCATCTACAGGACCCAAATTATCAACAGGTTCTCCAAGAACATTGAAAATTCGTCTAAGAGTAGCTCCACCAACTGGAACACTCAGAGGAGCTCCCATGTCAGTCACTCTCATTCCTCTCATCAAACCATATGTAGCACTCATAGCTACAGCTCTAACCTTATGATTTCTTAATAATTCTTGTACCTCACAAGTAACTTGAATTTCCTGACCGGTTGTACCTTGACCCTTAACTATTAATGAATTGTAAATATTAGGCATATTACCGGAGGAAAAGAGACATCCAATACTGGGCCAATGATTTGAACTATACGTCCAACATTTTTTCCTACAAGTGCAGAAACCACCGCTTAAAACCTGCACAGTCTTCTGTTCTTGGAGCAGAAGAAATTTGCTTAGCTCTACATCCTTCCCAAGGTATGATTTCCAATACATTTGTGGGACAAGCTCGTACGCATTGGGTACAACCAATACATGTATCATAAATTTTGACCAAATGTGCCATTGGATCTCCATTAGTTAGTAAAAATTTTTCAATTTGATAAGATCATATATAGCCAAATCTTCTAATATATGCCCAATAAATATGGCTAATAACGGGATATTATGAATATAAAAGAATCAATAATTTTACTATCAATTCTATTTGGAACCAATATGTTAAGATTCTGTATTTTTTCAATGGGACAAAGATATTTTTATCATTTCGATCCCTCTAGATCACCACGCATATGGTCCAATCATGATAGGTAATTTTCATAATGAGTTTTATATGGATCAATCATGTTTTTGCTCGATCATAATACTATAGAGATTTTGATAGATTCTAGTCATATAGAATAGATATATCTTCTGAGATATACCCATCATCTTTTTGGATAGGAATAGATATACCAATTCGCAATCTATAGATCATATATACGATACTCTATCACCATTTTGAAAAATTAAATTGATCAATACGATTTTATTATATGATACGATGTTAGTAATTGATGAAATAGCTGCTTTGGTGACTGCAATAGCTATAACAAAGATCGATAAGATGTCCCCCCTTACTCGTCAAGTATATTCTAAGATAACCCGAAAAATGCTAATGGATTTGAACCGACTGCATGCATTATTGGTGAAACATAAGTGCTCTAACTATGTTCCGACTCGTGACCAGATAAATACCAATAGATAATGAAGAAAGCACCTTGAACTCGAATAAGTGTATGCTTGATCATAATATATAAACTCCTTATACCTTTATCTTCTTAGATATCAAAGTTCTATTGAGTTTATTTTTTTCCATTATCTAATGATCCTTTCATTATAAGATCGGAAATAGAATGATACTTCTCATCATACTTACTAGAGGGACGAAAAATATATACAGGTGGATTCATTATGTGCACGAGAATTTCCAATATTCTGAGATCGCATTCACTAAAAAAAAAGTGACCTTATATACGTCTAGCATAATCACTCTGCTATAGCTAGCCCTTCCGGATACATATTTCCCGATCTATCTCTTCGACGCATTTACCGTTATTTCCTCTATGAACATAGTAGCTAAATAATCCCATTGCATTACATAGGGGAGATATTGGACTATTGTTCTATTCTAAACAATTTGATCCCATCCCTCCCTATGTAAATAATTTGATAGAGGTTCACAATCAATAACATCTTTACCATCTAGCAATAAGTTGAAGAACATCCATTATCGATGGATAATGAGGACCCATACTTACCATCAGGGGGTCTTTCAGCAAGCATGGCCATATGTCACCCCTCTCCGGTTCTTTTATAAATGAGAACAAAAGAACAACTAATTAGGATCCGAGATCTCTCAAAATTCGATTGGAATTCAAAACTTTGAAATAAACGAGTTTTTAGCCCACAAATACCCAATTGACCGATTAAATCATCGTAACGAAGTTTATCCCTCTTGGAGAGATAAATCAGAAGTTGCTTACATTTGCCCAAAATTTTCCACAAACCCCTTTGGGATGAATAGTCTCTTTTGTACAATTGCAGATGTTGGGTAAGTTTTAGGACCCGATTGGTTAAATAAAATACCTGAGATTCAACAGATCCTCTCTGTTTATTGGGAATCAGAGACAAACTAATGGACAAATTATTGATCATAAAAAACAAATTTTCCCAGAGCTGAATAGAAATTTCTTTTTTTCTCGAGTCAAAAAAAAGAATTAGATCCATTCTTTCATTTTCATCATCCATATAATAATTTTGATTCGTTCCGACCATTTATTTCTATTGAAGAAAAATTGGTCGGATTCTTTCTATCTTCTTGGAGGAATGGTTTTGGAACTATGGAAAAATACGATATGAGATTTAGAATCTTTTCACATCACATTGATAAAACGGAACGAATAGATTGGTTTAATTTTGGCCCAGAAACTCCATTGAATCAATCTATTTTTATTTTTTTTTCAACGAAAACGCAAAAAATCTATCAATTGAAAGTTAGGGGATACATACATATTCTCAACATCGCGGATCGACTCCCATCATTTGTATTGAACCAATATCTATTCATACAAATAATATCCTCTAATCGATAACTGGGCCAAAGAAAACGTTTAATTATTTGTGTTGTATCTACGCTAAGATGTTGGTCTCTTTCCATGAGTTCTTCATCATTTTGTATGTCTTTTCCATTGGAAAATACTACATAATTGTTCTCCGGATCAAACTGATTCAGGATTCGAAATTCTCTACGAAATTTGGGGAGAAAAAGATCTTCTAAATTGAGGGAACTCAAAATATTTTTTCCATCCCCCAGGATTTTCCCGCGTTGCATAGATCCATCATAAAGATTTTCATCTATCCATTCCCGGGCTTTATTTGGAAACTTAAATGAAATACTTACGATTTTATACATCGGGAATTGGTCATCCAGTATGCTTGATAAACAATATGGTTCGGGGATCACTATGTTTTTATCTTCCCATATTTCATTTCGATTGCTTACCTTTCTCGGAACATCCTCTCGAAGAATATTCTCTTCCCATATTTCATTTTGATTGCTTACCTTTCTCAAAACATCCTCCTGGAGAATATTCTCTTCCCATATTTCATTTTCATTGTTATCCCTTTCATTGCTATCCTTTTCATTGCTAGTCTTCTGAAGAAGAAGGAACATTAGATTCAGGTTAACATTTCCCTAGTGGATATTGGTCCAAAGATATTGGGTCGGATCCTTAATTCCGCACATAACCCTGCAAACATCCGATAGCTAATTTCCAAATGAATCCATATGTGAATACCCAAGATTGTGGTCATTTTGTTTCTATCTTTCCATACATAGCAAAAGAATGGAAAAATTTCTTCTAAAGTTTCAGGTCCTATGAGTGCATGATAAATACCACCAAAACCTAAAACCATAGAATAAATTAAGTGAAGTACCCCAGATACAAAATATGGAAAAGTGTCCATGATTTCCCCACCAGGGCAGACTCCCCATCCTAGAGTAGCTAGATGGGGAAGTAGAATCAATCCTTGTTCATACATAGGCTTTTCCAGTATGAAATGAGCCACTTCGAATAGATTCATTGCTCCGGCCCAAAATACAATTAATTCAGCATGAGCCACGTGAGCCCCAAGCAATTTACCAGACAAATTGATAAGTCGGGCATTACCATCCCACCAAGCGAAACCAATGGTTTCTTTATCACGACCAGCTAAAGTTATAGTTCCATTAAAGAGCATTTCCATGGGGTAGGACCTCCTCAGGGAATATAAGGTTTTCATGAGGCTGATCTTGAGCCACCATCTAAGCACGAATACCTTCATTCAGGAGAATATTTTTAGTGTAGAAAGTCTCAGATTTAGGATCTTTTGATGCACGGATCTCCTGGGAAACAAAATCATAGGCACGTAAGTTTAGAGCTAGACCAACTAATACAATGGCACTCATCCATGAACCGGTCACTGGCACAAATAACATGAAGAAATGTAACCAACGTTTATTAGAAAAAGCAACCCCAAAAACCTGGGACCAAAAGCAGTTAGCACTGACCATGGAATAAGTTTCTTCAGCTTGAGTCGGGTTAAAAGCACGGAACATATTTGCACCATCACCATATTCAAATAAAGTATTTTCCATGGTAGCACCATGAATATCACATATAAGGGCATCACCCAATACTCTGGCAACTCCCATCATATGAAATGGATTCAAGGTCCAATTATGAAAACCTTGAAAGAAGAGGATAAACTAGAAAATAGTTTCTACACCAAAACTAGGTGCGAAAAAACAACCAGACTGGCGCAATGGATAGATCAAAAATACAGGAACAAAGACAACAATTGGAGCAGAGAATGCAATTGCATTATAAGGTCGCAATTGTACAGATCGAGCAAGTTCAAATTGACGTAACATGAAACCTATTAGACCAAAAGCACCATGAAGAGCAACGAAGATCCATAGACCACCTAATTGACACCAACGAGTAAAATCTCCTTGTGCTTCGGGACCCCATAATAGCAGCAAAGAATGTGCTAAACTATTAGCAGGAGTAGAAACTGAGACAGTTAGGAAATTACAACCTTCCAGATAGGAACTGGCCAATCCGTGAGTATACCATGAAGTCACAAAAGTTGTACCTGTGAACCATCCACCTAAGGAAAAATAGGCACAAGGAAAGAGAAATAGACCGGACCAGCCCACAAAAATGAAACGGTCTTTGCGTAGCAAGTCATCAACAGTATTGAATAAAGTTTTTTCTTCTTTAGAATAATTTCCAAGGGCTACAGTCATAGTGATCCTCCTATTTCACTATTTCGACCATTTTCGAGCACCCTATATGATCAAAAGGTATATGATGAATTGGGAACAATTTTTCATCCATCATCCTTTCAAAAACAAATTGGGTTTCGAAGATTCGTTGTTGCAACAAATATTTGAAACTGGACCGAACCGATCCAATATAGGTAAATGCATGATAGCTCGATCCCGATTTTTCAGAGTTTCTATTTGATCCTCGAATCACCTATCAAATAACATCGATGGAACAATTTCAGGGAAGGCAAGTGTGCTCCCCCCCCCCAACATTGACCAGATTCTATTCACAATATCTATTTCATTCAATGTTTTTGATTCATTCTCGTCTTGAACCTTCTGCAATGCAACAGAATGAAAAGGAGTATTTCTATTCTCTCTGATCCATCTCTATGTATATTCTTACTACTACATCATGGTCCGATACGAATGAGTCTATGAGCAGGAACGAGTTGGTTTTTTCATAGCTCATAGAGATAAAGGAAATTACTCCAAAGTTCTTCTCCTTCTATAGCAAGAAGTTCTATATTTGACCATTGTGATCCAAAAGTGAAAACCTTCTTTTTTCCCCTTTTTTTTCTCTTTTCACATCTTAATTTCAATCCATTTCTTACCGGTGTAATCACCAAAGTAAAATGTCTGGTACATTCATATGAGAATGTTTAGTACATCGTGACAGAATCACGTATTTTATTTGTGTATCAATTTTGTCTAAAGAGAGAGAGAAATTAGGTTGTTCGTAATTTGGATCGAAATGGACTTCAAGATCTATATCTCATTCTGTCCAGGGAGAAGAGATCATAAAAATCATGATCCGATGAAACATTCAATCAACAACCAAATAGGGAGTTTGCTCAATAAGATCGATTAATTTTGGATAGGAAAGGTTCACTTTCCAAATCTCCATCAAATTTTAATATCAGAGTAGTTGATATATTCAATAACTGATTATAATTACATATACCTATTATGATATTAGGTAATAGGATCTTATCCATCGTATTAGTATTTATAGTTTGATATTTGTATCTTCTCTTATAGTGTATTCAAAGCTGGTGTTAAAGATTACAGATTAACTTATTATACTCCTGAATATCAGACCAAAGATACGGATATTTTGGCAGCGTTCCGAGTAACACCTCAACCAGAGGTACCGCCCAAGGAAGCGGGAGAAACAATAGTTGTTGAATCTTCCACCAGTACATGGACCATTTTTTGGACTTATGGACTTACTAGTCTTGATCATTACAAGGGGAGATGTTATGACATTGAGCCCGTTCCTGGAGAGGAAAGTCAATTTATTTCCTATGTAGCTTACCCCTTAGACCTTTTCGAAGAAGGTTTTGTTACTAACTTGTTCACTTCCATTGTAGGTAATGTATTTGTATTCAAGGCCCTATGGGCTCTACGTTTGGAAGATTTGTGGATTCCCCCTTCTTATTCCAAAACATTTCAAGGTCCACCTCATGGTATCCAAGTTGAAAGAGATAAATTGAAAAAATATGGTCGTCCTTTATTGGGATGTACTATCAAACCAAAATTGGTTCTATCGACCAAGAACTATAGTAGAGCAGTTTACGAATGTCTCCATGGTGGACATTAATTAGAAGAGAAGATTCGTACAAATACAATGACCCTGTTACTTCATTCAATGCCTTTCAGACAAGTGATGAGCCAATTTATTCTTCTGCTATATGATTGAAAAAAAAAATTGGATCAATCCAATTTCAATCTCTGTCGAAGGAACAACGGAGAAACGGAAAATATTTATTGCTAAATATTTGTTCATTTCTCTGGTGGGAGATTATGCGAAGTTTTTGTAAAAACACGAACTATGAGAATCTAAATGTGCGTATAGAATCTTTTCTTCTCTTATTTTGGCTTACAAAAGAAAAGAGGAGGAAAAACACCTTTTATTCATTTTCTCTCATTAGGAACGAACCCTATCAAAAGTTTTATAGGATTGTTTTTTTCAATGAGTGATATTACCCCTTACTTTTCTACTCTTCCTTCTTTAGGAATTTGAAGGTTCCTCAGTATAACGTACAAAATAATCATCAATTTACGAAGGAATTGATGAATAGGATAGGGGAATTGAAGAATAGGACAGGATCAAAAACCCAATGAATTCTTCTTATCTTGACAAGAAACCAGATAATTTCTTCGAATTTCTTCGACAAATAATAATGGGATAGGATAAAGAATGGGATCAGAGAAGATAGGAATCTTCTCCAAGATTGCTTAGTTATTCTCCTCATCTCTCCTTCCTGTGATCTATCTCTATTTTCCGGATTTTTTCTTTTGAAAATGGGCAAGGAAAGGAGGGAATGGCATCTATATAGTACACAATCCATACATTTACTGATTCATATTACATAAACCAGAGAAGAGCTAGATATTATACGTAATATTAATTAGTCCATTATCCTCTGAGAAATAGTAACTATGTAAATTACTATACTAATCCCAAATGAGCATATAATAGTAATAATATCCAAGAGATCCATATTAGTACCACATAATATATTATATGATATTAGGCTAATCATAATATAGTCCTATTTAAATTAATAGATATAATATTAGTTATTCATAATTATAGTTAATATAATTAACTATTTAAGATATTAGCTATTTATACTAGTTAGAATTTATCTTAATATAATATTATGGAATAACTTATATAATCCTATTCCTTCTTGGGGGGTTGTGATTCCGAATTACTAATATTAGCATCCTAGATTTTCAGTTCAATGGAGAGACAAGCCAGTAGCTCTTTCCATTGTTCAAGTACAATTAGTTGGATTAACTCACTTTTCCATAGGTTATATATTCACTTATGCAGCTTTTTTAATTGCCTCTACATCAAGTAAATTTGGTTAATTCTTCTTCATCAATTTCATAAGTGAATGGGATCTTATTGTATCAATGACAATACCCCATAGAGAAAAAGTAATCAACGTAATATTTCTCCATCTAAAATCTGATCTATATTTTGATTCCTGGTAGGTAATAGTACTGACTGAACTATAATGGCGAGAAAGAGTCTCATTTAGAGAGAGAAGAAGAGACAAGCACTTTGAAATGATGGAAGATCCAATATTTCATAATCGTATCTAAGATGACTGGAAAAATTGAAACAAGACCAGATATTATTTGTTCGTTATGGGCAAAGCCAAAATTTTTGGAGATTGAATCAATCATCAGTTTCCAACCATGGGGTGAATGAAACCCAATACATAGATCGGTTGCTAAAAGAATGAGAAAATATTTCATTGTATCGCTCAGACTATAGAAGAATTCTTGGATCCAAGAATTTAGAATGCCAAGTTTATTCTTACCCAGAATGAGATAAGCACTTATAAAAGCAAAACCTATTAGATT
>JZKD02S0829941.1:56123-69874 GCA_000966675.3 Picea glauca
GTCTCACATGTAATACTTCTGAAGAATCATAGGATTATGAACATGGTAAATGTTATTTAATTGTGACATTGTTGATTGTCAATCCAAATAAATAACAATATATCAAATATCATATGCAATATCTCTCAAAAGGAGATCGATGACTACAATATACTTGAGGATATTATTGTTTGTTGGATCAAGACAAACTCTAACTAAGCTCGCAAGCTAGCATGTGGGAGAATAAATTATCTAAATTGTTGAAGTGATGTTCTAAGTGTGATGACTAGCACTATCTATGAATCCTATATATACAGGTGTGTCCAATGACATCTACCAATCAAGCAAATGATAAGTGAAGACTAAAAACCAATAAAACAAAACAAAACAAAATTACTTATACACAACATGTACTAGGGATCGCAAAGCATTACTTCCTACACATAATACCTCTTAGGGTAAATTCCATTATGGGGCTTTACTGGAGGAGTACCTTTATAATTTATGAACTTGTAATATCCTTCTCATAAAACATGTCTCACCATGTAAGGATCATGCCACATCGGTTCAAACTTACTTGTCCCCAAATTATCGTTACCTTGATCATAGACCAAGACCAAGTCTCCTTCATAGATGACTTGAGGATGGACATTGTTATCATATTGGGATTTAACACACTTTTTATGACCTCATCTGTAGTCATCACACCATGATGATGTTCATCAAGGTGCTCCAAATATTCCATGTGTTCCTCCTCAACTAAGGTATTGGGAAAAAACTCAATGGCTAATAGTAATGAAGGAATCTTGCATTCAATTGGAAAAATAGTTTTGGTCTATACCATGCCCATGTTCTTAAGAAGCATCCCAAATGTATTAAACCTCTAAATTCCCACCATATCAAACTTGTAGACTAAATATTCCCTATCTAGGGAATGTGTAATGGATTGGGAACCCTCATGTGGCCAATAAACCCCAAAGAAATGTTTTATGGATTAAGGCCTTCATGTTTATCCCTAGACCATGGTATGGCCATGGGCACCAAAAACCCTCTCTAATTTTCTACTCATCAAATTTGTAATCATATCTCACTTATGGGCTTAATATTCCTTGTGTAAGGCCTATGTGGTGGAATGGGGTATATCGCATGACCTATGAATCCTAGAGGCAATTGTGTGCCCTTACAACCTATTTTCCAACCTCAAATAATAACTTGGGCCTTGATGATCATCCATGGTGTTAAAAATCTCAAAATGACCACCTTATCTGCTTACGTGCCAAAGATTCTTTATATAAGTTTTGTGTGATGGATTGGGGCCTTATGCATAGCCCATGAACACCAGACATAAATGTTATGGCTTAATACCTTAAAAATTTTCCTCAAACCAAAATATAGTGAACTCAAACCAAAATATAGTGAACTCACATGTTGGATCAACCTAAGTCAAAAGTTGATAAAATCATGAAATCAAGGGCCAAAATCTTATCTCTTGCATGTGTTGTAGCCCTAATTTCCCTCTAAAAAATTAGAAAATAAGGAAGATGGTTCTAGCAACAGATTTGGGCAGAACAGTCATTAATTGGGTAGAATAGCTTGTAAATGTCCCGAAAAAGAGCAAAGAAGAAGTGAAAAGAAAAAAGGAAAGTGGAACAGGACGAAAACCTAACAGCACCAAAACGTACAATAAGCCATGATGATTAAATTACTCTGGCATTCTTCTTTAGACTTTTTAATATTACTCTGGAATGACTTAGAGCGCTAGTCATTCCCATTTTAATATTAAGAACAAGAATATTTAACCCTGTAGTTACTTAGAGCAGTAGATGCAGCCCGTAGAAGCATATGCGTATAGCTTCATAAAATCTGGAACTTCTGGTTATACAAATTTGAGTTTCTCCCATTCTATACTTACGTCTTTCTCTTAAAATCTGTATGTGCGTCTTATATTTACTGTGTCCTCTGAGTGTAGATTGGCAGCCCTGGTGGTCTAGCGTGTTGTTTGCATGCCATCCTGTGCTGCATCAGGGAGGCTGCCATGGCGCTCCTCCTCCATATTTATTGTCTGTAAATATCAATGTCTTATGTAATCTGTTATGGTGATTGGAAATTACTTCATTAAAATGTATGTGGATTTCAAATCATCATTTTTGTGTACAGAATTGAGAGAGTCATGCATAAATTCCAGCAGAGAAGTTTTGTATAGCAATTTCCACCTTCAACTGCTAATCTATTGTGTAAATTTTCAAGCAAGGTCATTGCTTATCATGGATACCATATTTCTGTCTAATATTATTTTCTGGTAAAATTTCATTTTGGTCTGTGTGTACCTCCTAAGCCATAGTCAAAATGTCAGTTCCTTATAACAATTCTTTTATTTATTGGAGTTTACAGAACGGTTCATTATACATTTTGAATAACAAACAACCCTCAATTATTATCTTTTGACAAAAACTATTCATTATTTCTGCATTTAGTTATATTAAGTTTCATAGTTCAACATGTATTTCCAAACTAACTCGACAGGGACTGCCTTGCGATACAACCCTTGTTACATGTAGTGGTAACATCTTTTATTGTGAGTCAATGTCCCTGTTGCAAATGTAATTTGAAAAGCATGGCATTATAATAGTTAAACTAAAATTTCCCAATCAATAAATATATATATATATATATATATATAAACCTATATGCGTGTTATGCGTGTGAGTATTAACATTGTCATCGGTAGCAAAGCTCGGGCAGGGCAGCGCATGAAGTTCTCCAAGACGCAGTTAATGGAGGCATGGGCTATGTAAGCATGCTCTCACTTGTTCTAGCTGGCAATATTTACTTGTTCTAGCTAGCAAGATTTGGTAACACACGTGGAATTAAAAGAATAAAGGAACACTGTTGCATTAATTGTCGAAAGGACTATAATTAACTGGAGCATATGGATAGTTCTTTACGTTATGTGGAAAGAAAATAAATAAACTATCAAAATAAATACCCTGATCAATGAAGGTTAAGTCACTCAACCATAAGGGAGAGGAAGAAATTTTATGGATTTAATCGACTACCATACATTTACTCACCTCTCTTTTCAAGTATCACAAGAGCTTTGCTTGCTCACATCTCTTTTCACGTATTGCAAGATTTTTGCTTGCTAGCTTTTAGAAAAACAACAAAGTCAACGATGATAAGGGAAAGCATGGTAGGATCTCTAATGGAACTGAAACCCATGCTAAATAAAAATGACAATGCTTAGAATCTTATTAAGCTTAGGGTTAGGGTTTGGGTTTTGGTTTTGTGAATACTACTTCTAACAATCCTTATTTTTATTTCATTAACGCAAACATGGATTTTTTTATTTTTTGGGGCATGGATGCACAACATCATGAAGCAACAAGTGTTGGGTGGCAGCGTAGTCCTTGCCAAGTTGAATTGGGAATAAATAATAAATGCACATGGATGGGAAAAAGTAACGGAGGTAGATCGAAATTGCAACAAGATGCGGCAAGCAGCATGAAGCACGGGTGGTATCCATGCAGTAAATGACACATGGCCTCTAGAGTCCCATTTATTTTTTGAAAGTATATAATCTATTTTTCTATGCTGAATTTTTTTGTCTATTTTGTCTCTATATGTGGCAGGACAAAAAAAAGTTACATGCAAATTCAATAAATACAATTTCTTGACATTCAACATAGTGGAAGATAAAAATTTATGACGACATAAATATAAAAGGAGATACAAAATAATTTAATTTGAAATATATCAAAAAAGTTACATATTCCTAGAAATTTAAATGCATTTGTCATATACACTGGGATTGGAGCTCCCGCGGACCATAAGCATAGTGGAAGATAAAAATGTATGAGGACATAAATATAAAAGGAGATTAAAAACAGTTTTATTTGAAATATATCAAAAAATAATATTATCTGTTACATATTCCTGGAAATTTAAATGTGTTTGTCATATAGAATGGGATTGGGGCTCTCACAGACCATAGCAGAAATATGTACAAGAAATAGGACTGTAGAAAGAAGAAGTTGGCGACGGTAGAGTGTAATACCTGAAAAGTATAAATTGAAAGCTATCAATCTTTGGCTAGACATTTCTATTTAAAAAAGTGGAATAACTAGGTTGATAAACAAAGCAGGATGTGATCAGTATAGACTTACAGTGATGGTACATATGACCCTTTTGTTATTTGCTTGTTGATGCCTTTCCATTGATGTCGTCGACGACTACTGGAATCGTGGCAACTGCCTATTGCCTTTCCTCGACGACCTGCTTCAATTTCCTTTCGAGCCATTCTTCAATGTAGCTTCTCATTGGGGCGACGTTGATCTCATTCCGGATTTTTATGTTGAAAATTTCATTTTCTAATTCCCTGAAGTCGATAGAAAGATTATGCAAAGCCTGATCAATTTCCTCATTCTGGATCGAATATTTGACTAGCCAGTTGTCAACATTAGCTTGACCATATTCAAGGATGTAAAACTTTTCCAAAGACAACACCTTAAAAATATCAATCTGTTTATTGAAGGCTTCCTTAGTTAAGCACAATGAGTTGACAATTAAGTTGCAGTCTTGGAAGTCGTTGGTCCTTCTAGCTAAGTCTATTATGGTCAGCTTTGTGAATAATTTTTCTTTCTTTGATATGGCTTGTTCACATGACTAGACAATGAGATGCGGGTTCTTCACTTTTTCTTTCCAACATGCATTTAATTGACCGATCCGGTTTTTGGATGGGAGATCTTGTTGTGTTCTTCTCGTTTTTGT
This sequence comes from Picea glauca, assembly GCA_000966675.3. Lineage (NCBI taxonomy): Eukaryota > Viridiplantae > Streptophyta > Pinopsida > Pinales > Pinaceae > Picea > Picea glauca. Next base: position 60,870 of record JZKD02S0829941.1, read on the forward strand.
CATGTTGTTGACAATGGTGCCAAAAGGAAGGACCCTGTCTAAATAGAAATGTTCTTCATATTTTAAATCCACTTGCAAATGTTTGAGCAAATTATGTTCTCTCATTCCAAGGGAAGTCATCGTTTGTGATGTTTCCCACGCCTCAGTAATCGGTTCCATTCTTTTCTTGATATTATTCTACTCATATCCTCTACATGATACGAGGAGGCTGGAGGATCCTTTTAACTTGGCTGCAGGGGTGGTAGGCATGGCTATTGCCAAGGGATTGCAAGCAATGGCATAAGAATCAGAGCTTCTTCCAATTCCTTGACCTGGTCCTTTAGTCTAGCATTCTTAGCCTCAATGCCTCTAATGGAATCATCAAGAGCATCTGCGGTGGCTATGTGAAGTCGACAGATTTGCAACGACCGCATTTTCGCAAGGTTAACCTCTGAGCGAGATTTTCCTTTCTTATTTTTTACATATTTTTTTTTCAATAATTAATTTTTTGGACTGGCTATCAAAAAAACCGCTCTAGAACACGAAGGATTCATCTTCGTCAAAATTTTTGGTATCAGATATGTCCATTGGACGAATATGCTAGATCGCTTCTCTAGGTTGATAAAGGTAGCAGAATACGCTATCCATATCAGGCTCAAGTTCCATGTTCTCACTCTCAATTTCGAGCTCTTCCGCTTGTCCCACAATTTTTTTGCTCTTCTTGTCCACTAGAAGCTTGTGAGAACTATCAATTTTAGGGTGAGGAGGGCCGTTATCTCCTCCTCCATTTGAAGAAATCTGAGTTGCTTTGTTGTTGTGGTGGTTCGTTGGAGTGATGCTCCGAGATGTCATACTTTTGGGAGTGTTATCCTTCGATTGGACACTCTTCTCACCGGGGCCTTTTCCCTATTGCTTGTCCAATTCAATGGTGTTTTTCAGTGTGTCTAGGTCACCGACATAAGAAGCAAGAGCGTTGTCATCAATGTCTTCGTTTTCGGTCAAGTGCTTTTTGAAAAAAGAATTTTTGAAGCCAAGTGTTTGTAAATGTTGTAAAAAAAAAGTATTGGGGTCGAACCCTCTCAGGCTTTCAGCATATCTTAGGTTGAAGTTTCTAAAATGAGTTGTGAATTCATCAATTTTGTTGGCATTCCTCAACACGAAGTCCCCGACTTTCCAAGGAAAATGAATGAACTGTGTTTTCTCTTCTCTTGGAATAGATGCAACCAATAGTTGTATTTCCTTGCTACTTCTGTAACAAACATTATGTCCGTAATGTGAAATTGAAGGAGAGCAGGTTTTTCCCTGGAGCCAAAAATCCTTATCACGGTATAATTATCCATATGTTCAAGTGCCCCCTTCCTGTCCAAAAACCCGGTTGTCTAATCAGATATGCATGGAGCATATTCTCCTAACAACAAAACTTTGAAAACAGACACAAAGCCATTAAAAACCTCATAAAAATAGTGGGAGGCGTTGTGCTTCCACAAGGCCTGGTACCAGAACGTTACTGGGTCGAATTCCCAGTTGACCTTCTTGGACAGAGATAGTTTTGGAAATTGGCAGCAATGTGCTATCGCAAAAATTAAGTAGGATGACATATAAAATTTCTTCTCCTTTTTGAAGCTTGACAATTGGGAACATATTTCATGGGAAATTAGCTTGCCCCAATAAAAAATGGCTTGTTCATTGACTGTGAAATACAAAATATAAAGAGCCATCCGTGAAATATTTGTTGTGGACTTATGTCTCGTTATTCTTGTAAACAACCAGGCAATTTCCCGGAATGGATTTCTAAATGAACTAACCTGCAAGCTTGTGGTATCTTCAGGAACTACCATCGGGTATTCCAAGAACTCGGGAAATAGGTCCAACCCGTTATTATGCTTTCTTAGGAACTACTTGAAACATTCTCCTTTGAACGTCAATGTTGGCTCCATAAATCCTAACATCCGGCGGAAGAACTGAGGTGACAAAGAAACATAAGAGTGGCCCCACAGTGGAACAATTCTTTGGTCTAAAATAAATTTATCGGTGCACCAAGAGACCAACTCCTTACAGTCAAAAACTTTAGGGACACAGCCTACATAAGCAATCCTAGAGGTCCAAATTACTTCATTCTGGGCGGCAAGGGATGAGTAATAATAATATGCCCTGGACCACTGGAAGTTCTGGTCCTCACGCCCTAAGAAGTTCACTGTATCTCCACAGAACTGTTGTCTAGATACAGAACTGTTGTCGAGATAATGCCATAGGTTTATGAGAACATTTGCTTTCTCCATATGATGGTTGAAATGAACAGTTGGAGGCGATAATATAACTCTCCGCAAATGTTGGTTCAATGCCTATGAATGGGAAAGATCCTCGAGCCTTTTGCTCATTAATGGCAATCTCTATGGGTGTTGCATGATGAGTTGTTAGCAGTAAAGCTTAATTATTACATATTTATAAGTGCAAAGGTGACGGTTTGGGGAATAACAATTAAGGATTGGAGTTTTTGTGAACATGCCAACCCGACGATGTGTGAATGACATTTCATGATTTTGAAATCAACACTCGGAAGGGACAATATAACCCTCTGAAAATCTTGTTTTAATGTGTATTGATAGAATGTCTCCTCAAGCCTTTCTCTCAGAAATGACAATCTATACGGCTTCTGCATGATGAGCTATTAGAAATAAAGTTAACTAATTTAATATATAAAAAAAAGATATATATATATATATATATATATATATATATATATATATATATATATATATATTAGACAAGTGTGAAGGTCACAGAGACGGGGAAAAGCAAGGAAGGAATGGTAGGGTCTGAAAAGCGGTCAGACAGGATTCAAAAGAGGGTTATGGGGGGTACTCAGGAGAGGTGAGTGTTCGACGGTCAAATTTTATGTATCGGAATTTTTTACTGCAAAACATGTGAAACGGAAGAGAGCATGATGGGGTAGTTCAGCGGCCAATTTGTATATTTGTGGAATTCCAGGAAAGTGGCTAAGTATGGAGTAGGGAAACAGTCAATCAAACTCATTTTCGGAATTGAGGATTGAATATTTCATGAAAGGACCAACCTGACAACGCGCAAATGACATTCCATGATGTTTGAAATTAACACTTGGAAGGGATAATATAACCATCCATAAATTTTGGTTTTATGTGTATTAATGGGAGATCTCCTCAAATCCTGGTTTAGCATTAATGATTGCTAATTGCATACATAGAAATAAGATCTTATATATACTTTCTAAGTGCTAATTGCAAAGGGCACAGGCACAAGAAACATCGATTAGGAATTAGATATTTCTTGATCCCGCCAACCCGACGATCCACGAAAGAAATTCGAAGAAATGGCGAAGTATGGAAAGTGGACAGACGGGCTTGAAAATGGGGTGACAATAGTTCCACAGGAGACGTGAGGACCCGACGGTCAAATTGTATGTCTCGGAAGTTTTCAGTGAAAAATGTGTACCATGGAAGATGTCATGATAGGTAGATTGTAATATGGAAGATGGTATGATGTGAGCCCAGTTGTAAATTTGTATATCGCGGAAGTCAGGGTATTGTTTGCAGGTCACGGAACAATAGAAGTGCAATATAGAGCCCGCCTACCCAAGAATCCATGGTCGGAGAAGTGGTTGGGTATGGAATGGGGAAGTGGTCGGTCGGAGTTGCGATATAAAATCATAAGTGCAAATGTGAACCCGCAAGTCCGCCAACCTGCGCAGCTAGACATTTTTGGAAAAATGACTAAGTGACGAGAAAGACAAAGTATAGGGAAAAGAGAAATGGGAATTTGGTTAAGTATAGAAGACGGAAAAGAAGGGATAATATATTCACATCTGTAATAGATATCCCATTTCTTGGCAAGATCTTTTCTGCATGTTTCTGGAGAAGTTATATACTTATTGCATATACTTGGAAAGAAGTGTGAAGGTGGCGGGAACAGAAAACAACGACTAGGAATTGGAAATTGTCTGAACCCACCAACCCGACGATCCACGAAAGAGATTGCAAGAAATGGTCGTGGAAAGCGGTTGAACGAGCTTCAAAATAGGATGACAAGGGTTCTCGAGGAGACATGAGGCCCCGACGTTAAAATTGTATTGATCGAAACTTTTGAGTGCATATTGTGTAACATGGAAGAGAGGCTGATGTAGGAGTCCGGAAGTCAATTTGTATATCACGGAAGCCAGGGGGTTGTTTGCAGGTCAAGGAAAACTCAAAGTGCAATCCACTTGCCCGGGAATATGCAAGCGAAAAAGTTGGGTAAGTATGGAATTGGAGGCGCAAAAGAGATTCCAAGAAATGGTGAAATATGGAAAGCGAACACAGAGGCATCAAAATGGGGTGACAATAGTTCCCCGAGAGACGTGAGGACCCGAAGGTCAAATTGCAGGTCTTGGAACTTTTGTGTGAAAACTGTGTATCATGGAAGAGGGTATGATGTGGGAGTGCGGCAGTAAATTTGTATATCGCAGAGGTCCGGGTGTTGTTCGCAGGCCATGGAACAATGGAAGTGCAATATAAAGCCCGCCTACCTGGCAATCCATGATCTAAAAAGTGCCTAGGAATCGAATGGCTAGTGGTTGGTCGGATTCATGATATAAAAGCATGAGCGCAAATGTGAACCCGTGAGTCAGGCAATGTGCGCATTGAGACATTTTCGAAAAAACGACCAAGTAACAAGAAAGAGAGAGTAGAGGGGAAAAAGAAATGGGAATTTGGTCAAGTATAGAAGAGGGCAAAGAAGGTCCAATATATTCAAATATGCAATATATATTCCATTTCCTGGCAAGATATTTTTTGTATGTTGCTGACGAAGTTGTATACATATTGCATATACTTGGAAATAAATCTGAAGGTAGCAAGCACAGGAAACAACAACTAGAAATTTAAAATTTCCTGAACCCGCGAACTTGACGATCCACAAAAGAGATGTCAAAAAATGGTCAAGTGTGGAAAGTGGTCAGACAGGCTTCAAAATAGGGTGACGGGTTCCCAAGGAGACGTAAGGCCCTGACTGTCAAATTGTATATATTGAAACATTTCAGTGAAAAATGTGTAGCAAGGAAGAGGGGGTGATGTGGGAGTCTAGAAGTAAATCTGCATATCACAGAATCCGTTGTGTTGTTTGCAGGTCATAGAACAATGGAAAGTGCAATTTAGACAAAGGGGAAGCACTTCGTTGAAACACGTGAATCCGCAAACCCGCGCAGCAAGACATTTTCGGAAAAAATGACTAAGTAACTAGAAAGAGAAACTACAGGGGATAAAAGAGTGGGAAAATAGAAAGGCGGAGGGAAATTTTCGTAAGCAGGAATTGGTTTCAAACAAGCCCCGTTGTTGCAAAACCATCATTTTCTAGTAAATTGTCAGCAAATGCTTTGTTGAAGATTAGATTTTATTGCAAATTGTGGGAGTAAGTGTGTTCGTGATACATTCTTCCATGATTGTAACAGATTAACTTAAGTATTAAACGTCTTGCATGATGGTTTGTTAGCATTAAATCTTAATAATTGCATGTTTAGAAACAAGAATGACGATCTTGCCGCAACATTGTGATTTGATATTGTTATGTTCTATCTACATTACGAATAGAATTGAACATTGGTTTGAAACTGTTTGAAATTCATTGTTTGTTTCCATAAAATCCTAATGGATCGACACAGTGCATTTTCATATAATTGTTAAATGCTCCATTTTAGAACAAATTACTTAAGAAAATACAATATCGAAGAACTACGAGACTATCGAACCATGCCAATGAGAAGAGTTGTTAAATCCAGAAAAGAAGTAACAACCAAGACTCCAAGGCAATATTTTTAATAGTAAATCCATTAAAAAAAAAGAATATTGAGCATTGTATATCTATCCTTAGAAATTGGACTGAGTTCTTTGGGCCAAAACATTGAACATATTTTCCATAAACACAGGCACAGGATCAGAAACATCCAAGAGCCATCAAAATGCTCTTCAACATGCATACAAAACTGATTACCATGCTTCTTTTTTAGGAAATCTTTGCAATCTTATCCTCGGTGGATCAATGTTCGGTGCCCTGATCTCAATATTTTGCGGAAGACCTGTGTCGAAAAAGAAACGGGAGAGTGGGTCCGCAGTGGAATAAATATTTGGCTTGAAGTAGATGAACAACAGTCTTGTGGTAAAATTGATAGTTCTCACAAGATTCCCATGAAGAAGAAGACGAAAAACATTGCAGGGAAAACGGAATTGCCCGAAACTCAAAGTTAGGACACACCAAGAAACCACCTACTCACAGTTGAAAACTTCAGGGACACAAGTTGCACGTGCAATTCTAGAGGCCCAAATTAATCCATTCTGGGTGGAAGGAGATGACTAGTAGGAATGTTCCTTGCACCAGTGGGAGTTCTGGTCCTCATTCCCTAAGATGTTAATTGTATATCCAGACAACAAGATAGTGGTCCTGCAATTGAATAGTTTTTTGGATTGAAATATATCTCTAGGAGCATCAACAGATCATTTCCTTACAGTGAAATACTTCCGTCTGGAACAGACTAATTTGGACCTCTGGAATTCCTACTTTCGAGCTGCAAAGTGGCTATTGCATTCCACATCGCTTTCTTTTCTGAAACCACTTCTTTTGGTGTTATCAGGACCGCCATAGTCGAGTCGGGAACTGTTGCCCGTTATGGTTGATTTCAATTTGGGAACATGAGTGGGAATAGTCTCTACATTGCCATCATCCATTTTCATATCATCGTCCATCAGATCATCTTCTTCAGGCTCAAAATCCATCGCATCAACCTCTGCGCTAGCCATCAGCAAGTGGGCAAATTGTCTGAGCTTGCAGGGTTTCCTTGGAATTATTTGGCTTGAAATATATCTCTCGGTGCACCAAGAGACCATCTCCTTTTTTTCTCCTCGGCGGAGGGAGATGAGTAGTAAGAATATGCCCTGGAATACGGGAACCTATGGCCATCATGCCCGAAGTTGTTTATTGTATCTAGACAGAACTGTTGTGGAATTGCTGCCATAAGTTAACGAGAATTTCCATTTGTTCCAGATGATGCTTGAAATGAAAATTAGGGAGGGATAATATAAACCTCCGCAAATCTTGGTTTAATGTATATCAATGGAAGATATCCTTGAGCCTTTCTTTGATCAATGACAATCTCTAGGGTTCGTGCGTAATGAGTTGTTACCATTAAAGCTTACTAATTGCATATTCAGAAAAAAGTGTGAAGGTGACGATGATGGTAAAGAACGATTAAGAATTAGAGATTTCGTAAAGGCGCCAACTGGCCGACGCATGAAAGAGATTGCATCATGTTTGAAATGAATATTTGGAAAGGATAACACTCTTCTCCGCAAATCTTGGTTTAATTTGTATTAATGAAAAATCTTCTCCAGCCTTCCGGACATTAATGACAATCTTAACGGTTCTTGCATGATGAACTACTAGCATTAAAGCTTAATAATTGCATATATAGAAAGAAGTATGAAGGTAGCGGGGATGGCGAAGAGTGACTAAGCATTGTACATTCCGTCCGCCTGCCAACCCGTGAAACAGATTCCAAGAAATTCCCAAGTATGGAAAGTAGTCAGACGGGTTTCAAAAATAGGGTCACAAGATATACCCAGGGGGACGTGAGTGATCTAAAAATGAAGAAGACTTGAAAAACTTGAAAACTTATTGCAAGTGAATGTTATGTGTTTAAAGCAAAAGGATCAGTTTGCAACACATAAATTAAAGGATTACTTATGAAAATTACACATAGACAGCAGCATAATCATTGAACATAAACACATATGCATAGCAATTGATAAAGGAGTTCACCCCTCTCTTGGGCTACATCTCCTGGTCTAGCTTCCAATAGATCATTATTATTAATTGCTCAAAATTTCTCAAAAACATGTCTTACAATGCTCAAACTGAAAAACCGACTGCTCCAATGGCTTCAGAACGTCCCAAAACCCCTGTCTGGGCTCTTTTGGCACCTCAATCGGTCGAAAAACGAAGAAGTTAGGCCTCCTGGAAGTCTCCCTCTTCAAGCTTGTTGTCTCTGGATCTACAATTCACACCCTTCTTCATTGAACCTGGCTCACACGCTCATTTAAGCGCAAAAACCCAGCACCGGGCACAACTGTTCCAACGATTAAGGGCGCGCCAGCCCCTAACCGCCTCGGCACCTGGGCGTATGGCGCATATGACCGCATGCTTGGCAAAAGGTGGTTAACGTCATTTTAAAACCGTGTAACTTCCCGCTCTGGTCGTGGACATATGCAATAGTGTGAAAACCGTGGGATATGTGTTACAACCCACACGCGCCAACCATTACCACTGCACCCATATACAATATGGTCATATGTAATGAGACCACGGGTCGGGGCTAGGCCCCGGCCTGCCCCCCTTTCCGTTTAATACAACACTCAAATTTAAATACATATGCGTTGACATATGTAACAAGGAATAACAGGCGACATGTTGGTTAGCAGAGGTTGCAAAGGCATTGTGCGGTGGGGAGGTCCGGGGGTCGAATCCCACGGCCTCCTATACATTTTACATAAAAACCAATCAGCCAATCAGTGAGTGACACATGGCGCCCACGGATTGGGCCACGTGTCCTCCTATCATTAGCCACCCAAAGGACACGCGTCAACACTCGACTTGCCAATAGTCAACCAATCAGCATCTGACATGTCACCACTATACGGGCGTATGGTCCTACCACATCAGACCGTACGGACTGTACGGACAGGTACAGTCAGCATCAAATTTTTTTGCCTGTTTGGCTTGACGAACAGATCGCGATATCTTCTCCATACGACGTCCATTTGACAAAGTAAATATACCGTCGGAATCAGGAAGACGAGACGAACGCAATGGCACTATTTTCGTCGCATTCCGAGCACTTTGAAATTTGAGAAAAATTTGATCCCCTGATCACACCTCCCCATTGGGAAGCTTTTGGACCTCCAAAAGACTATCTTAGTCTATGTGAAGATGAGGGTAAAGTTCCCTCACCCTTCCAACCTCAATCC
>JZKD02S0829941.1:144647-159455 GCA_000966675.3 Picea glauca
TTTCTTCCTTATCTGAAATATTAAAAATTGTCATACTTTTTACCATTTATGATATTGTGTTATTCCTTAGTGCCAAGGAGTGCCATGTCGTTCTCATTGACATTTGAGACTTTCTACCACATATTTCATTAAATATTTTTATGTATTTGCAATGTTGGATAAAGGTACCCAATGGAGAGGCCTTGATCTAATGGTTTATTAGAAGCTAGTTGTTGTCTCTATCTATTATTAATTCTACAACATTTTCACTTATTTACTAATAATTTAAATATGAAATTCAAGTGTGCATTAAATAGTTGCCTCTAAAGTGACTCAGAGCAATGATCTTTGTGACAATTTGAGGGTTACCCTCTTTGGCCCAGGAGCCACCATGAAGCCTAAAGCAGAGAGGATTTATCCAAACCTCCATAGGGTGCCTTGACATTGTTCCCTTGTAGGGAACAACACCTAACCATGTAATCAATTAGACTATGATCCAGGTGGAGCACAGAAAAAACTTTTTGGTGGAGTTGATTTACATGTAATTTATTAAAATGTAATAATTTTATTTTTATTTTTATTGTTTAATTAAAAGATATATGAAATAATAACTATTTTTTCCTTTTAATAAAGTTATATTTTTTATATTAAAATGTAATAACATAATAACAAGCTATTGATATTTTTATTGTTTCTTAAATATAATTATCTATATATTTTCTTTTTATTTAAATGATTCTTTGTTCATACTTTTTAATATATATATATATATATATATATATATATATATATATATATATATATATATAAATCAAATTTTGTTTAGTAAAATATAAATCATTATAAATTTATGATAAGTATTAATGTAATAATATAATTGTTTAATTATATAGTAAACTTGTATTTAAGTAAATAAACTAAACTATACAATACGATATTAAAATCCAATATCTTAAAATAAGGAAAAACATATCTATATAATAAATATAAAATTTAATAATGTTTAATTATTAAACATTCCTAAAAACAACTCTAAAAATACATATAATAATGTGGTTTAANATATATATTTAATCAAATTTTGTTTAGTAAAATATAAATCATTATAAATTTATGATAAGTGTTAATGTAATAATATACTTATTTAATTATATAGTAAACTTGTATTTAAGTAAATAAACTAAACTATACAATACGATATTAAAATCCAATATCTTAAAATAAAGAAAAACATATCTATATAATAAATATAAAATTTAATAATGTTTAATTATTAAACATTCCTAAAAACAACTCTAAAAATACATATAATAATGTGGTTTAAATTCAATTAAATCATAACCAACTTTATAATTGATTCCAAAAAAATTCAAGTATACACAATCATGTTATTTAAATCCAATAATACACATAAAATATAAATATAAATAATACAAAAAAGAATTACATTAATTAATATATTAAAATACAAATGAACACAAAAATAAATATCACTATAAAATTTAAATATCAATCACAGTGTTAGTAAAAATAATTAAAATCCATACAAATCTTAATTAATTAATATACATATTTAAATTGGTCATCTCCCTCACTAGTATACGAAGTGCAAAGTTCATTGTTGTTGTACATATGTTGAATGTCATAACAAAAGTTGCGGCCAAAATAATGAAGGGGATATTCTTAGGAAGAGACTCAATTTCATGGCCATGTTTAACAACTCTAATAAAGTTAAAGTTTCTATCACCCAAAGTCTCTCCAAATAAATCGTCCATATTTCTATATCTATGATTGTGTCCTTTCACTTTTTTAGGTTTGGTATTTTGTCTTGTTTGTGTCATGTGTTACCACTCGCTCTTTGCAAGCTATGTCATTTTCTATCATTTTTTCTTTGTACTTCTATTTGCTCATTTGATCACTCTTTGTATGTCTCTCAACATGTTCTTGTACTAATCGTTTTTTTATTCAATTTCAACATTACAAAAAACATGATTATATTCAATATTTTACTCATATGCATACCTTATAACAAAAAAGAAAACACTAAATTCAATACACCAAAAGATGAAACATTATCACACATTATAGAAATCAATGCATTCGAAGAAAGAAAAAACTGTATTCTCAAACCAATGAAACACAAGGAGGAACATAATAAGTCTGAACTTAAATCAATGCACATAAACAATGAACTTAAAAACTCTTATCTCATCTTGTAAGCTAATAAAATGCAACCCTTGTAAATTGGTCATGTCTGTCATTGGTATATGAAGTGCAAAGTTCATTTTTGATGTGGATATGTTAAATACTACAACAATGTTTTAAGCCAAAAGGATTAAGGGGATATTCTTAGGAAGATACTAAATTTCATGGGCATGTTTAACATACCCAATCAAGTAAGGCTTTCTAATGCCCAACATCATTCCCAATAAATATTCCATAGTTTAATATCTATAATTTTTCCCTTGCACATTTTTGGGTTTGGTATTTTGTAGATTCTTTGTTCTCCCCTTTGTTCTAGAGCCATATGTTGTGATTGATTTGTTCTTTTCAAGCTATCTTGTTCAAGATGTTGATTTTGTCTTTCTTCCATTTGTTCATGCAATTCATTCTCTTTGCGTCTCTTACCTTATTGTCACACTACGCTTTTTTGTTCTTCAATTTCAAATTTATGAAGAGACATGATTACGTCATGTTCAATTTTTTACTCTAGTTGTATGCAACCCTATAACATAGAAAACATTGAATTCAATGTACCTTAAGAAGGAACTCTATCATGCATTACATAAATCGATGAATTCAAAGAAATATGTTAATAACTATATTTTGAAACCAATGCATCTTAACTAAGGACATAATAACTCTATGTTAAAATCAATACAACTAAAGAATGCACTTAATAAATTTATGCTTAAATTGATGCACCACAAGAGGATCATATTAACTTTGATACTAAAATCAATGCAATCTAAAAATGAACATCATAACATTGCATTGAAATGAATGCACCCAAAAAATGATCTGAAGAATTAAATGCTTAAATTGATGTGTTGTAAAAANCACTAGTATACGAAGTGCAAAGTTCATTGTTGTTGTACATATGTTGAATGTCATAACAAAAGTTGCGGCCAAAATAATGAAGGGGATATTCTTAGGAAGAGACTCAATTTCATGGGCATATTTAACAACTCCAATAAAGTTAAAATTTCTATCACACAAAGTCTCTTCAAACAAATCGTCCATATTTCTATATCTATGATTGTGTCACTCCACTTTTTTAGGTTTGGTATTTTGTCTTCTTTGTGTCATGTGTTACCACTCGCTCTTTGCAAGCTATGTCATTTTCTATCATTTTTTCTTTGTACTTCTATTTGCTTATTTGATCACTCTCTCTATGTCTCTCAACATGTTCTTGCACTAATCGTTTTTTTTATTCAATTTCAACATTACAAGAAACATGATTATATTCAATATTTTACTCATATGCATACCTTATAACAAAGAAGAAAACACTAAATTCAATGCACCAAAAGATGAAACATTATCACACATTATAGAAATCAATGCATTCGAAGAAAGAAAAAATTGTATTCTCAAACCAATGAAACACAAGGAGGAACATAATAAGTCTAAACTTAAATCAATGCACATAAACAATGAACTTAAAAACTCTTATCTCATCTTGTAAGCTAATCAAATGCAACCCTTGTAAATTGGTCATGTCTGTCATTGGTATATGAAGTGCAAAGTTCGTTTTTGATGTTGATATCTTAAATACTACAACAATGTTTTAAGCCAAAAGGATTAAGGGGATCTTCTTAGGAAGATACTAAATTTCATGGGCATGTTTAACATACCCAATCAAGTAAGTCTTTCTAATGCCCAACATCCTTCCCAATAAATATTCCATAGTTTAATATCTATAATTTTTCCCTTGCACATTTTTGGGTTTGGTATTTTGTAGATTCTTTGTTCTCCCCTTTGTTCTAGAGCCATATGTTGTGATTGATTTGTTCTTTTCAAGCTATCTTGTTCAAGATGTTGATTTCGTCTTTCTTCCATTTGTTCATGCAATTCATTCTCTTTGCATCTCTTACCTTATTGTCACACTACGCTTCTTTGTTCTTCAATTTCAAATTTATGAAGAGACATGATTACGTCATGTTCAATTTTTTACTCTAGTTGTATGCAACCCTATAACATAGAAAACATTGAATTCAATGTACCTTAAGAAGGAACTCTATCATGCATTACATAAATCGATGAATTCAAAGAAATATGTTAATAACTATATTTTGAAACCAATGCATCTTAACTAAGGACATAATAACTCTATGTTAAAATCAATACAACTAAAGAATGCACTTAATAAATTTATGCTTAAATTGATGCACCACAAGAGGATCATATTAACTTTGATACTAAAATCAATGCAATCTAAAAATGAACATCATAACATTGCATTGAAATGAATGCACCCAAAAAATGATCTGAAGAATTAAATGCTTAAATTGATGTGTTGTAAAAANTGTATTCTCAAACGAATGAAACACAAGGAGGAACATAATAACTCTAAACTTAAATCAATGCACATAAACAATGAACTTAAAAACTCTTATCTCATCTTGTAAGCTAATCAAATGCAACCCTTGTAAATTGGTCATGTTCGTCATTGGTATATGAAGTGCAAAGTTCATTTTTGATGTAGATATGTTAAATACTACAACAATGTTTTAAGCCAAAAGGATTAAGGGGATCTTCTTAGGAAGATACTAAATTTCATGGGCATGTTTAACATACCCAATCAAATAAGGCTTTCTAATGCCCAACATCCTTCCCAATAAATATTCCATAATTTAATATCTATAATTTTTCCCTTGCACATTTTTGGGTTTGGTATTTTGTAGATTCTTTGTTCTCCCCTTTGTTCTAGAGCCATATGTTGTGATTGATTTGTTCTTTTCAAGCTATCTTGTTCAAGATGTTGATTTTTTCTTTCTTCCATTTGTTCATGCAATTCATTCTCTTTGCGTCTCTTACCTTATTGTCACACTACGCTTCTTTGTTCTTCAATTTCAAATTTATGAAGAGACATGATTATGTCATGTTCAATTTTTTACTCTAGTTGTATGCAACCCTATATCATAGAAAACATTGAATTCAATGTACCTTAAGAAGGAACTCTATCATGCGTTACATAAATCGATGAATTCAAAGAAAGATGTTAATAACTATATTTTGAAACCAATGCATCGTAACAAAGGACATAATAACTCTATGTTAAAATCAATACAATTAAAGAATGCACTTAATAAATTTATGCTTAAATTGATGCACCACAAGAGGATCATATTAGTTTTGATACTAAAATCAATGCAATCTAAAAATGAACATCATAACATTACATTGAAATGAATGCACCCAAAAAATGATCTGAAGAATTAAATGCTTCAATTGATGTGTTGTAAAAAGCATCACATTAATTTGAGATTCAAATCAAAGTACAAATAAAGGTTAAGAATCCATACCCAAAAAATAAGGGTTGAGAGTGAGATATGATAGTCAAACATTTGTAACCCATGATATCTCCATTACAATGGCTATCGGGGTCCACCAAGGCCCTAATTGTTTCTTAGATTCACTAACAAGACCTACAATTTCATGTATTACTCACAACTATAATGATTTACACACTTATCTCAATCTAATTGATAATTATACATTTGTATACGGGTGAGCACAAGATAATGATGGTCTCTCATGACATGTTAGTGGCAATGCAAACATGGAAAAAAAAAACGTTAACTTGGAACGATTATTCAAGGAACTTTTAAAATGAATTTGAATATGTTGTAAAAAGATGAAATCTAGGAACTGTGACTTGTGGAACTACACCCTCTGGAACTATGACCTATGGAACTATGACCTCCATAACTACGCCCTGTAGAACTATAACCTGTGGAACTATGACCTGTGGAACTATGCCCTCTGGAAATATGACCTGTGGAACTACACCCTCTAGAACTATGACCTGTGGAACTATGCCCTCTGGAACTACACCCTTTGGAACTATGACCTCTGGAACTACGCTTTGTAGAACTATGACCTATGGAACTATGACCTGTAGAACTATTCCCTCTGGAACTATGACCAATGGAACTACGCCCTCTAGAACTATGACCTTTGAAACTATACCCTCTATAACTATGACCTGTGGAACTACTCCCTCTGGAACTATGACCCGTGGAACTACGCCATCTGGAACTATGACCTATGGAACTACGACCTCTGGAACTATGCCCTCTGGAACTATGACCTCTGGAGCTACGCCCTGTAGAACTATGACCTATGGAACTACACCTTATGGAACTATGACATGTGGAACTACGCCCTCTGGAACTATGNCTTGCACATTTTTGGGTTTGGTATTTTGTAGATTCTTTGTTCTCCCCTTTGTTCTAGAGCCATATGTTGTGATTGATTTGTTCTTTTCAAGCTATCTTGTTCAAGATGTTGATTTCGTCTTTCTTCCATTTGTTCATGCAATTCATTCTCTTTGCATCTCTTACCTTATTGTCACACTACGCTTCTTTGTTCTTCAATTTCAAATTTATGAAGAGACATGATTACGTCATGTTCAATTTTTTACTCTAGTTGTATGCAACCCTATAACATAGAAAACATTGAATTCAATGTACCTTAAGAAGGAACTCTATCATGCATTACATAAATCGATGAATTCAAAGAAATATGTTAATAACTATATTTTGAAACCAATGCATCTTAACTAAGGACATAATAACTCTATGTTAAAATCAATACAACTAAAGAATGCACTTAATAAATTTATGCTTAAATTGATGCACCACAAGAGGATCATATTAACTTTGATACTAAAATCAATGCAATCTAAAAATGAACATCATAACATTGCATTGAAATGAATGCACCCAAAAAATGATCTGAAGAATTAAATGCTTAAATTGATGTGTTGTAAAAAACATCACATTAATTTGAGATTCAAATCAAAGTACAAATAAAGTTTAAGAATCCATACCCAAAAAATAAGGGTTGTGAGTGAGATATGAGAGTCAAACATTTGTAACCCATGATATCTCCATTACAATGGCTATCGAGGTCCACCAAGGCCCTAATTTTTTAGATTCACTAACAAGACCTACAATTTCATGTATTACTCACAACTATAATGATTTACACACGTATCTCAATCTAATTGATAATTATACATTTGTATACGGGTGAGCACAAGCCAATGATGGTCTCTCATGACATGTTGTAAAAAGATGAAATCTAGGAACTATGACTTGTGGAACTACGCCCTCTGGAACTATGACCTCTATAACTACGCCCTATAGAACTATGACCTGTGGAACTATGCCCTCTGGAAATATGACCTGTGCAACTACGCCCTCTAGAACTATGACCTGTGGAACTATGCCCTCTGGAACTACACCCTTTGGAACTATGACCTCTGGAACTACGCCCTGTAGAACTATGACCTGTGGAACTATGACCTGTGGAACTATGCCCTCTAGAACTATGACCAATGAAACTACGCCCTCTGGAACTATGCCCTCTAGAACTATGACCTCTGGAACTATACCCTCTAGAACTATGACCTATGGAACTACTCCCTTTGGAACTATGAGGTCACATTACGCCATCTGGAACTATGACCTGTGGAACTACGACCTCTGGAACTATGACCTCTGGAACTATGTCCTGTGGAACTATGCCCTCTGGAACTATGACCTGTGGAACTATGCCCTCTGGAACTATGACCTGTGGAACTGTGACTTGTGAAACTACGCCCTTTGAAACTATGACCTCTGGAACTATGACCCCTAGAACTACGCCATGTAGAACTATGACCCATGGAACTGTGACCTGTGGAACGATGACCTGTGGAACTACGCCCTCTGGAACTATGACCTGTGGAACTTTGACCTATGGAACTACGCCCTATGAAACTATGACCTCTGGAACTATGACCTGTGGAACCATGCCCTCTGGAACTATGACATGTGGAACTATGCCCTCTAGAACTACTCCCTTTAGAACTATGACTTGTGGAACTACACCCTCTAGAACTACACCCTTTAGAACTATGACCTCTGGAACTACGCCTTGTAGAACTATGACCTATGGAACTACGCCTTGTAGAACTATGACCAGTGGAAATATTGTGAAGTTAGTTGCTATCAAACTCCCAGAAAGTCAAAGGAAATGTATAAGAACAGACTAAGTACAAAGTAAAAATTGTAAATTGTGCTATCTATATTGCCTTACCTTTTCTAGCAATGGGCATCAAACTCTTACAACGGCCAGGTAACATTGGGACCCGAAAGAATATGAGGCTGACAGTTTAAATAGCAAATTTATAACTTCATAAAAAACGGCATGGAAATCGACGATTTTAAGGTACATACAGAAATGAGTGGAAAAAACAAAACATACCTTCACCCGTGTTAATTAATGTAAATAAACAAATCAAAAGCTTTTATTATCTACTAATTCTTATCCTATTTTTTTAATTCATAAAGTGGTACTTGTTTAAGGGAAACGACATATTTGCGGTATAAATTTTGCAAAATCGAAAGGCTCCTGCACAAAAGATGAGGTGAGTCAATAAAACAGTTTCGAATATTTTGTGTGGTCATTTCAACACTGAAAAAACAAAAGAAAATATTCCGTGTGCGGGAAACTCCCGATCGAAACTGATTTGTCTACACTTAGGAATTAGATGAAAGGCAAAAAAATTAAAGAAAATATAAAAGGAGAAATAATAATAATAATAACTTAAAAATAAAAATGAAAATATAAGATGATTTTTTTTAAGAAAATATAAATAGTTGAGATTCATTACTTGTAGAAATATTTATAAAAATGAAAATTTAAAAGCTAACTAATTTCGAGTATTTATGAATTACAACCAGATTTAATAGTTGTATATCATTAATTAAATGCATTTACAACATGCTAAAATCATACATGAATGCAACTAATAACTTATTACAACAATATATAAATCATTTTCATACACAAAGTTCATGCACAGTAATTAAAACTCACAATGAGAGAAAAAAAATAGATAAAACACTTATCTTTTTTTTTTAAATAGTTGTGCAACCACCTGCTTGGGATGGACATTCCACCCAACCATAGACTTGTTGTTCCAGTCACCCCCTAGCTAGGGATATTAATCCACAAAAGAGGGTGATCTCTCACTGTCCACTCACATCTCAGAAAATCTCACAACCCACTGGTATTCTCCTACAACTATCCCAATTTTCCACCAACTGTCTTCATCTCGGCTTGTTCAACCCAAAGAATGTACCCCTTCACTCATATCAATCCATCGAGTGTCCCATTCGTTTATCAAGGTTTCTCTGGCACAAGTAACCAAGAATCTCTCTACTTGGAACTCAACAGAACTCACTGCTAGGAAAACTACCAACAAACAACAAAAAACACTTGTTGTTACAGTGCAACTCATAGATGAGTTCACTCTTCAGGCATGACAACTTGAATCTTCAGTATTTATCTCTAAAACACTCTACCATGCTCCAGAATTTTCCCTCCATGATTGCTCCAGCTCCAAGATTTTTTTTTTGTTCTCTACTTGTTGTTCATGCCAAAAACTTGATTGTCTAAAACTGTTGTAACTGTTCATATGAGTTTTTCATCTCCTTTGGCATGCTTGTTTGAATTACACACTTCTCCAAGATGATTGTACTCAGACCCTCATGCTCCTAGACCCCCGTGCTCCCAATAAATATGGGATGTGACTTCTCATACACACCCTCTTACATGCATTCAATGATTGGATTTGGAGACACACAATCATAAATTAGAAGGTTCATATACTAACAAAATTTTTAGGAAGTGGATTGAATTAATAGACATGGGTAATTCCCCCCTTGGACTCCTCTCTTAAACATTCTCCTAGACCCTCCCCTCTCTTGTGGATTAATTCAATCCCTATCTCTATCCATATCCCCCAACAAGTGACATCACATTTTATTATTAAAATTTAGAAATACAATTTGCATATACATCACTTGGTCGTAGCCACATGTTATATCTACATTAAGCATTAATTAAAATGGGGATTATAGTTAGGACATTACATTCTATCTCCCCTACAATTGTGCACCTTCCTCAGTGCACACTATGTCGATATACACATATATACAACTTTTACATCACAATTCTATGAAATAAAATTTTGCAATTTTACAACTCCAGTAGTAGTTTCAACTAAAATCTCCTATTCGTCTCAACCCGCTCACCCAAGGAATGTACCCCATTCACTTTTCTCATTCCATCGGATTGTCCTATTCATTTATTAGGGGCCCTAGCATAGGTTGGATAGGACTCTAAGATGTGGTTCCATAACTCTAGTTTCTCAAAATGGGGTCTTGTATTCTTATATTTTGTTTTCTTCAAAATTGTAAAAAAATTGTAGATATTTTTCCTGCATGTTTTCTTTGTGCTCTCATGTATCATTTTTAGGATCATAGTAGGTCCATTGAACCTTTTCCAACCCTATGGCTTTGCTCCTGAACACTTTTACTTTCTGGTCCAAGATGCATACTGGTTGCACCTGAAAATCCCCTTCGTGTTCCACCTGGATCATAGTACAATCAATTATATGGTTAGGGTCAAACACATATTTCTTTAATAATAACAGACGAAATACATTATGCACTCTCATGGATGTAGACAATGCTAGCATGTATGCAATTGGCCCTATCTTTTCTAATATTTGAAAAGGTCTACAATATATTGCTTCCAACTTTGGGAATTCCTAATCTTAGCAAGTTTATCTTTGTTTTCACTTTCAAAAACAGATGTTCGCCCACTTTAAAATCTCTAGAAAATATGTTCTTGCTTTCATAACTTTTCTGCCTATCATAGGCATCCTTTAAATTCTATTTTATATTTGTCATATACTCTTCCATTTCCTTCAACAAATATGGTTCAATAACTGCTTTGTCTACTGAATTATTCCAACTCACTGGTGTGTTACACTTGCTACCATACAATGCTTCAAATGAGCTCATTTTTAATGAGGCTTAATACTCATTATTGTAAGCAAACTCAACTAAATGAATATAATCCTCTCACTTTGATGGTTGGTCCATCACATACATTCTAAGCATGTCCTCAGTTATTCTATTAGTCCTCTATGTTTTCTCATTTCACTCTAAGAAATAGGATGTACTGAGATTTAGATTTGTCTCAAAGCCTTTAAACAAAAATTTCCAAAAATTGGATGTGAACTTTGAATCTCTATCTAAAACTTTTGTCTTACGCACTCCATGTATCCCGAAAACATTTTTCATGTAGATTTATGTAATATTTGTTGCCTTGTGTGCTGTCTTTACTAAAATAAAATGTGTTTCCTTAGTCAATTTATCCACCGCCACCAAGATGGCAACTTTGTAATAAAATTCAATGTGACTACTTCCCACTTCCATTATGGAATAGGTAATGGATGCAGTAACCCAGCTAGATTCCTATGTTTTGTCTTCACTTTCTAACATTATAGGCTTCTGCATATATAATTAACCACTTATTTCTTCATTCCAAGCAAAAAACATTGGTTTCTTACAACTGCAATTGTCTTCTAATATCCTAGGTGCCTAGCATATGACACATTGTGCATTTCCTTCATTACTTTTTTTTTCAGCTCATTTGAATTCGACACATATATTTTTCCTTTGTGTATGAGAATTTCATCTTCTTTTAGCTCAAAGTCTTTAAATTTATGTTGCAAATTGTCATGTTGTAATGTTTCTTTTATTCTTAAATCATGTTGATCCAAATTTGTTGTTGCAACAATTTTATCTTTTAGATCAATCATGTATATACTTATGGCTGCAATATGCATTTCATGATCTCTCTTTCTAAGTGAATCAACCACTTGATTTTTCTTACCTTTTATATGCTTAATGTTTCAAGTCATTTAGTTTGTTTGGTATTTAATGTTGGTTGTCCAGAAAAATGTTTCAAACCACAGTGTTATGTCTTTAGCTCAAATTTCCTCCCTATGAGGTAATGTCTCCAAATTTTAATACATGTACAATTGTTGCTAATTCCAAGTCATGTGTAACATAATTTCTTTCATGCTTTTTTAATTTTCTGGACTCGTATCATATCACATGCTCTTTGTGTGTGAGGATTCCACCAAACTCTTCATTGCATGCATCAATGCATAGAACAAAATCTTCATTCGGATTTTCAATCTTCAAGATTGGCACACTCATCAGAATTTATTTCAACTGTTGAAATCTCTCTTCACACTTGGAAGTCCATTCAAAATTCACTCAGAAGTGATCGAGCTTGATATCTTTGAAAATTATTTTATGAATCTTTGATAATAACCGAAAAGACCCATGAATGATCTAATTTTCATGACATTTATTGGCACTAGCCATCCTCTAATGGTCTCTATATTCTCAGAATTAACTATTATCTCATCTGCTGAAATAATATACCCCAAGTAGTGAATCTTCTTTTGATAAAAGATGCACTTACTGAGATTAACATACAATTTGTGTTCTCTTAAAACTTTTAGCACCATTCTCAAATGTTTCTCATGTTCCTCTCCCGACTTAGAGTAGATGAGTATATGTTGGCACCCAAATTTTTAGGTTAATATTGCACACACGCCCAAACAAAATTGTGCGTGCTCATTCCAAGTTTTGTGAAAGTTTTGTATGTGTCCATTCCCATTTTGCGCATGCCTAATCTAATGTGCAGAGAATGACAAGAAGTGTGCATCAGACCGAGTTTTGATGTTGCGCGGCAAGCTTGAAGTATACCAAGTGCACACCAGCTCAAGTTCAATCAGTTGCACTAGAAATCAAGAAGATGAACGTCGAAATCAAGAAAAGAATTGTTGAGAAATCTTCTCGAATGATTATTGCCAGTAGCACAAGGGAATGCGAAGCTGACAGAAGATGAGTTGGTGAGGCAGTTAAGATTGCCCTAATTCCAGAAGGCTACGTGGATTGTAGGTAAGTTCCAGAAGCATCCGAGATAGTTTGTCAATAGAGTGAGTGGAGCAGAGCAGAAAGAGACAGAGCTCTTGAGCAGAGAAAGTTATAAAAAGAAGAAACAATACCAAAAATAGAGTTAGTGGTGAAAGAGATAGACACTAACCAATAATATTCATTGAGTTTTTGTATGTTGAGCTCACTTTGAGCCTTTGTAATGTCGTAATGATTCTAAATATAAGTATGAGTCTCTCATATGTCTGAGGTCTGAAAGGATGCGCATAGTGCAGTATGTTGTAACGCTAGGGAATTCTCTAAATATGCGCATAGCGTAGTATATACAAATCATATTTAAAAAGTAGAATTTTGGAAGATATAGCATTGAATCAGCATTATGTGCGAGTTAAAGAAGGCCTACAATAGGGTAATGTACAACTGAAATATAAATACTACATGATAGAAGAGGATGGAATCCTATTGTATTGGAACAAAGTTTATGTTCTTAATTCTCAAGAACTGAGAAATTTAGTTCTAAAAGCGATGCACAATGTGTCATATGTTGGACATACAAGGTACCAAAAGATAATTGTAGTTGTAAGAGGCCAACATTTTTGGCCTAGAATGAAGAAATATGTCGTCAATTATATAGTCAAATTCATGGAATGTCAAAAGGTAAAGGCCGAGCACAAACATCCATTAGGATTTCTACAAGCATTTCCCAATCTTGAATGGAAATTGGAAGTAGTTACTATATATTCCATCATCAAACTACCCAAAATAATGAGGCAACATGATTCCATCATGGTGTGCTGGACAAGCTTCCAAAGGCTACACTCTTATTCCAGTCAAGATGGCTCATAAGGAAACCAAAATTATGGGGTTTTATATGAAAGAAATTTTCAGGTACATGGCATGCCTAAGGAAATAATGTCTGTGAGACATTCCAAGTTCACGTCAAATTTTTGGAAAGGGGTATTTAAAGGATTTGGGACAAATCTAAATTTCAACACAAGTTATCATCCAAAGTCGAATGGGTAGATAAATATGATGAACCAAATAATACAATATATGTTGAGAATGTATGTAATGGACAAGCCTTCCATGTGGGAAGACTATCTTCATTTGGTTGATTTTTCTTATAACAATGGGTATCAGGAATCATTGAAGATGAACTTGTTTGAGTCCTTTTATGGTATAAAATGAAACACACCAATGGGTTGGGATGACCCAATAGATAGATCTGTTATTGGGCCATACCTACTCAAGGAAATAGAATAGTAGATGGTAAAAATCTAGCAGAATTTATAGACTGCATGGGACAGGTAGAAAAGTTATGTAGATAAAAGCATGGTGCACAAAGAATTCAAAGTGGGAAAGATTGTGTTTCTAAAAGTAAAGGCTAAAAGGAGCTTTCTAAAATTGGGAAGTTTCCCAAACTTGGCAGTGAGATATTGTGGGCCATTTGATATCCTAAAGAGAATCAGTCTTGTTGCATACATGTGTTCCCTACATCCATGTGTATTCATAACATATTTATGTGTCTTCACTAAAAACGTATGTACTTGATCCTAACTATTGTAACCCAAAATATCCCCCTCAAAATTTTTCAAAATTTCGTGAATTCTTTCCAAATGATTTTCATTTAGCTCACCTCAAAGAAATCCTGATTTTAAGCAATCCTTTGCTATGATCCATCAATCCCTCCAATTCATCACACTTATTCTCATATGGATGTATTCTGATTGTTCTTTGTCATCATCATCATCATAGTTATCGTTCTTGATGCTATGGTCGATCCAACATC
>JZKD02S0829941.1:169649-194777 GCA_000966675.3 Picea glauca
TTAAGAGGATCCACCATGATCCCTGTTGTTGAAACAATGAAACCTAACAAACGTCCTGACGTGACGCAAAAGCTGCACTTGTTGGGATTCAAGCGAATCCTGAAGTAGCGACAACATTCGAAGATTAGTC
Organism: Picea glauca; assembly: GCA_000966675.3. Lineage (NCBI taxonomy): Eukaryota > Viridiplantae > Streptophyta > Pinopsida > Pinales > Pinaceae > Picea > Picea glauca. The sequence goes on from JZKD02S0829941.1 coordinate 169,780, forward strand.
GGAGGTGCATAGGATGATCCTTTTGCTTGCGAGAGTGTGATGCTAAATCATCTAGATAGGCCTCGATTATATGTTTGAGGTCATGAAACGCAAAAGGCATGGCCCACTGGAAAGTGGCTCCAGCATTTTTGAGGCCAAAAGACATCTTACGATAAGCGAATGTACCCCACAGACAAATGAATGTTGTTTTGTGTTGGTCTTCGGGTTTGATTTGGATTTGGTTATAGCCCGAAAAACCATCCATGAATGAAAAGGCTTCACAACCAGCGCACTCATCAATGATCTGATCGATGAACGGGGTTGGATAATTATCTTTTGGACATGCCTTGTTCAAATCACGGAAATCAGTACAAACATGAATTGTGCCTTGTTTTTTATCGACTGGCACGGGATTTGACACCCATTGAGTTAAGTGAATAGGGTATATGAACCTTGCCTTAAGCAATCTCTCAACCTCAGCTTTGATGGCTGTTGCTTTCCTAGGATTAACTGGACGAAGTTTTTGTCGAACAGGCTTAGAATTAGGATACGTAGTGATCTCATGTTCAACTATTTTCGGATCGATGCCTGGAATTTCCTCATAAGACCAAGCAAAAACGTCGCAGAATTCTTTGAAAAGATCCGTGTAAATCTGAATCTCTTTTGGGGAGAAATCCGCTCCGATGAAGACATTCTCCATGACGCCAGGGGTTCGGGAGATGTTGATAGGTATGGTTGCAGCGATATTCGCCATATTGCCCTCAGCGTAAATTTCTTGAGTAGCTAAGAGGTTAATGGGACATGGCTGATCTCCCGTCATGGTGACAGTGAATTCTCCTGCCTCGATTCGGTGTAACTCTGGGAGGAAATATGATCTGTGATGAAGATCTTCCCAGGGTTTGTCCGGACTAGTCATTGCTTCGATTATAGCTTCGTCCGAAGGCAAGACTAAATCTAACGAATCGATGTTGGCAAGAGAATCCTGAGCCCAGATAGGCTCAAAAGGTGGATCCAACTCTTGTGCGGGAGTCGGATCAGGAGTAACTGAAGCTTGCTGGACCAAAGAGTACACTACTTCAGCGACCGACAAGGGCATGGACATACCCGCATGCCCTGTCGCATCCATCGTGGCTGATGGGGAAGGAAGAATCCACAGTTTCTCAAAGTAAGTCGTGCGGAACAATGAAACATGGAAAATCTCAGCCTTGTGGTGAGTCGATATAAACTTGACATCACCTTGAGGAGGTGGGTAATCGAAAGTACCCATCAAAGATGGGCACAAACCAACTTCTATGTTCACGACACTGGCTTGAGGATTATCTACCATGAGAACCGTGGATGCCCCCAAGGCTGGGTCAGGCCGAGAGAAGGACAACTGATCAATGGTCACTATCCGGCCTTCATGTCGAAACAATAAGACTCGGAAAATTGTAGCGACCACCGCTTGCATGGCATAAGTCCAACTATGACCTAACAAGAGATTGTAGTCGATGGGGGCATCGACTACCTCTACTTCGATGCACACGGTCTTTCCCCCTAACTGCACAGGGAAAGAAGGAATGATGCCATTTGGTCAGAAAGAACGACCATCGAACGTAGTGAGGAGAGTAGGTGATGGAGACAACTCGGGCTGACCAATGGCTTTCCAACATGCTAACGACATAATGCAAGTCGAAGCGGCCTCGTCGACCACCGTGCGGTAGATATTTCGTGTAAAAGTTTTCGTGGGGTGAGCCACTACTATCTGAAACGCGGCGTGGTAAGGCAAACGAGGTTTCAAGTCAGTCGTATCTAACATGATGGTACCCGGGTTACAAGTCTTAGTAGAGCCTAAAGAAGCCAACAAGGATTTCCTTTGAGCAGGGCAACTTTGGAGAACCTCCAAAGTAGACATAGCACAAGGGGTTTGTGATAAATCTTCCACCACAGAGTAGTTCTGGGTGGCCCTTGCATTTGGATTGTGAGAAGCCCTCTTAAACGCACCCTTTAGAATGCGTGTCATTGTTTCACCCATCGTCTTCTCGATCTGTAGAGGAAGAGATGGGATCTCGGCTTCTTTGCCCTTCTCAGAGGCACTTGGTTTGCTATAATCGTGCGCTCTAGTCATTATTAAAGCATCACCCCTAACCATGTATATGTTCGCGGAAGATGAATTATTTGGAGGAGGGAAGTTTTCCTGGCTGCCCCCTTTGCCATTTGCAGAGGCTTGAGTTAAATTTTGCTCGTGCTGAAAGGCATTAGTCAACACAACTTGCTGTTGCTGTGTGACAAACTTCTGGGCCTTCGCAAGTTGAGGGCATAAATGGGTCGGGTGGTCTTCCGCGCACAAGTTGCACGGATACCTCGCCTTCCTCTTTTCCGTGGTACCCTCTCTAGCATTATCAGTTGGTTTTTTATCCCCCTTACTCTTTTTTTGTTGTTTTTTCTTCCCTTCAGGCTACTGGTTGGCCTTTGGGTTAGTCGTCTGCACGGAGTGTACTTCCGACATTTGGGTAGGAGGAGTAGCCAAATAAGTAGTTTGGTTGGCCGCTGAGTGTTGTATAGATAACTGTTGCAATTGTTTAGTCAATTGCTCAGCGGGCTTAGTTTGTGCGGAACCAACAATACCATCGGCATGTGGTCCAACTCTCTGTCTAGTTTTATCAAGTATTGATCGTGGTGCATCCGACAGGATGTTGTACAGTAAACTAGATTGAGAATAGATCAGCTCAAACTATTGAGCCCTCATGATGGCATCTTCCTCGGAGAAAACCCCTGAAGTCGCGACGTCTTTGGATAATTGCGGAACTAAAGACTTAAGGAACCACTCAAGCAGGAAAGCTGGTGGGACGGGTACCTTGATTAAACTCTTTCAGCGTCTCCACTCTCGGATATGATCCGAGATATGGTCTGCTGACGTCTGTTCGAAATTGGATAGCAACTCGGTGCCGACGTCGTATCTCACAGGTAACTGGAAATGGTTAAGGAAATCCATAGCCAGTTCGCCAAAAGAAGAATATCATGAGCGATCAAGCTCAATGTACCATTTCCCGGTGCTCCCGATGAGAGTGCGTTGAAACAATCGCAACTGGACGGAGTCATCTTTCATTGAGTTAGATGAACACCAGAGATGGAAAGTGGTCACGTGATCACCTGGATCATCGTTAGGCTTGGCCTCGAACTTGGGAATGTCCGAAAGAAACTTCGTTGGCATAGGAGGGCAACGTGGATCGTGACAGATAGGATCATTTAACAACCAAGTCAAATCTGGCAAGTGTAACGTCGCCAAGAATGGTAGTTTAGGTTGATGCTGATAGCCTGGATAAAAGGGTCCTAGAGTTTGACTGGCACCAGGTTGCCAGGAAAAGTTTGGCTGCTGGCCCGGATTCTGGTAGAAACCATGGCCCTGACCAGCATAAGGGTTTTGCATCTGAGGAGACATCATTGGCTGATTCCCCATAAAGGACATAGGATGTTGGGCATTCATCATGTTCAATGGACTTTGGGAAGGATTACACCATGCCGGTCCCGACGGGAGAGGCATAGAAGTCTGTCCGGGGTTCCATTGACTGTGGAAAGAATTACCCCAGAACGACATTCCAGAGGAAGGAACAGATCCTTGTCCTAAATTCCAAGGTCCTGGTATATGTGCCCTCAGCGCAGGAATAGTACCTTGTGCCGGCGTAGACTGTCCAAAAATGGGTGTGCCCCCTGATGGGAAAGAAGCGGATGTGAAAGTGTTATTACCAAACGTCCCGTTCCAAACAAACGGTGATGAACCTACCAGCTGAGTTTGCGCAGGTGTTCGTTAACTCCCGGCTCCAAATGAACTTGTGTGTACAGGCTGCCCGGTGGACTGCTGATGCAATCCACCAAGCGAAGGGGACGAAGGAGGGATATGACCTCCAGCATAAGGAAAAGCATTAGAGATAGGAATGCCCCCAAGTTGACCTTGCAGAGGAGCGTTAGAGCTCCCTGCCCCCAGACCCAAAGTCTGTAAAGTGGAGGAAGTGAGTGCAGGACTTGTACCTGAACTAGGCATACCGTATGAAAACAGAGGGCCTGTCGCACTAGGTGTGTAAGGAGGTGTGTCCGCCGCGATAGATGGGGTTGGTCCACTGTGCGACGTAGTTGTAGCCGAGACCATGGTGGCCCGGACAGTCGACAAAGGCAAGTTAGGAGAATCTTCTCCTATGGTAACAATGGTGATGGGAATGGAATAATTCCCAGAGGAAGTAACAGAGTTTGGTTCCATCACTGGGTTAGGCATTGACATGCATTCATAAAATTGAATTGGCACAATAATATCCGACCAAGTATCAGTGGATGGGGTTTCAACTATGCCAATATTGGCGGTTGATTCCTCTGAGAGTTGTTTGGGCTCAATGGTTTGAAACCCAGTTGCTTCGAAAGACCCTCGTTGGTCTAGCTTCCGCCTCAATGGTGGCGGGGGTGGCTCTAGTGTAACCGGTGGCAAGCCCAGAAGCCTTCGTTACCGGCGGAGCTCTGAATCCTCCACTGTGTAAGAATATTCATGACACGCTAAGGTATTCTACATGAACAAATAGTAACACACACTAAAAGAAGCCCCTATGAGATAAGACAAGCAATCACTAACTATTTAGAAGAAAAGTTACAACAACCAACACTAGAGCAACTTACCGGTGCAAGTGCAACTCGAATACGGAAGCACCCTCTAGGTATACTCTGCAAAGCGTGGCCCGATGTCTGTCCTAGGTACCGCGGTATACCCCTGCAGTCAACTATGTATGTCCCTAGAAAAGATTGGCAACTAGTTTTCCAGCATGTGAACAGTCACCAGACGGGTACAGTCGATAGTCGGGTAGACCACAATGAGCAGGGTATCAAGCCCGAAACCTGTCAAGGGTATCGAGAGAAAATGGTTCAGAAGACAACTGAGGACCTCAAACGGATTCGAGACCCACGAAGCTCCGTGGCAAATGCAAACGACGGAATCCCTCAACAAATCCTCGATATGTGTTCTCCACTACGCTCGGTCCAGCTTTGGAGGGGTTATCTCCGCTACCTTTCCTTACGCGACCTCGTGTTTAGCCCCTGTGTTAGAGGGGAGTCCCGGATAACTTTTCGTAACTGGACTTCTACACTCCCTTATGACAGACTCCAATGTTTGGTTTGAGTAGCCTTGAAGAATTTACTCTCCAACCTATTCCAAGGCCCTAGTCCTGAGCTAGTGTATGTACCCTACAAACAAAAAGTCTAATCATTTTTAATTAGCGTTGCTTTTAATGGGCTTTTTAAGTCACAAGGTATGAAAGTGAAACTGATGGTGTGTAAAGACTCAAAGAAAAATGAACACGAAATGCTTGGAAACAAAAACTTTTACAAAAAATGCAAAACCAACAACTTTTCAACAAGAAAGACTTCTTTTCTTTTCAACTTTCCTAAGATTTCATGCAGCAAACACCAAGTAATTTCACTCAAATATATGAGCTACTTATACTCTAAATGCAGTGCAAAAACTTATGAAAAATACTTCTTCCTAGCTACTGATGCAACAACACAATCGTCAAACCAAGAAGAAAATGAAACAAGAGAATTTTTTTTTTTTTTTTTTTATTCAATTGCAAAATGAAGCAATAAAGGGAAAATGACGACAAGCACAAAACCTAGAATACAAGATAAAGTTATGTCTTAAATCACAGATCGCAACGAACCAGAGTAAAGACGCACAGAGGCAATCAAGAAAGCACTGATTCTAAAGCTTGTCTAAAAACCATAACACAATTTTTTTTTTCTTTTGTCTTTAAAACATCAACTAGTAAAAACACAGGCTAAGGATGAGAGGCCCTAAACTGCTGACTGTGCAGCCTTAGACTCACACCCCTGAGAGGAACACTCCTCACCACAGGAGGGGATGACTGCCCCACCCAAGCTAAAAAGCAATCAATCAAGCCCGCGACTGTCACTAAAACAGCACGCGTGCAAATGCGTGCTGAGCTATAACAGAGCGCAGGTACCCGCGGGCTAAGCCTAAACAGGTCGCGGGTCTGTGTAAAAGCTAAGACAAAACTACCACAGATAGCCCAAACCTGGAAAAGGCCTCTGGTACTGACAACCAGGGTTTCTTAAAGGCTTGAATGCTTCTATTTTAACAGAAAAAGAAAATGAATGCAAAAGATAACAAACACAATAAAGCAGACTGCAAACAAGACATCGATCAAACAAGACCCAGACAGGATCTAGAAAGCCCCCTGAGAAGATAAACTTCTGACAGGGAAGAGGAGACTGTCTCTCAAGCTTTCTGAGTCCTACACGCTACTGAAACCTCTGCAGCAAGCGTTCAAATGCGGGCTACAGAAGGTTAGGGTGCGGGTTACACACGGGCAGGCCTTCTGCAGGCCGCATGTACCTCTGTGTGTCCCGATAATAAATGTCAAGCAACAGTCAAGGAAAAACTAGTATTGATAACCAGGTTCCCTGCTATCTTTTGACCTAACAGAAAACAAAAACAACAAAGAAACAGAAACTTTATTCCATTAAACTACCCAAAAACCTCAATGAAAACCGGAAACCCTAAGAGTAAAATCTCCCCAGTGGAGTCGCCAATTCTGTTGTTGGGAAATTATACCCTACGGACTAACAAGCTAGGGCTTAAACTTGCATGCAGATCATGACCCTTAAGAAATTACTTTTAACCTATCACCCCAATACTCAAACCCCTTTTTCACACACAAGCATGGAAAAGACCTACTAACCTTTTTATATCGACGTTTGATGTAGATCCTCCGTTGCTCTTTTATCCGCTTTCTCTCACTGCTCCTTTCAAAGACAATCTTGCAACCAAGACAAAACACTACGCATGCATGCTATTCTTCTACCTACGAGTTAGAGATAAAGCATAAATCAAATAAAATATATATCACACGTGCATTGGGACGGGAAAAGTATTCTTTATTAATCTCAATATGAGTCAACTTACAATAGTGATAGAGACCGGCCACCGTTCCTCGATCCTGATCCTGGGATCCTCCTATTCTTTGTCCTCCAACTGCTTTGCTTGAATTCTGTTTAGGCTTAAGAAAATGCTAAAGGGTTGGGACAAATGGATTCGACAATTGGGCAGAGTTTCTTTGCTATCTTTTTCCTCCTCCAAATAGTACCCCTACCCCTTCTTTTATAGGCTAGAAGGAGCTAGGGTTTTGGATGAACTCTCGGCCATGCATGGATGGGAGTTCCAGTTAACTGACCCAAAACTTTTTGTCCCGTCGGCAACTTTCCTGTTTTTGTGATTTGTTAGGTAAACGCGGGCTGTAGTGGGCCAGCCAGTGTTCCAACATGTGCAGTAGAAGGCCTGCCAGTGTTCCAACACGCCCAGTAATGGGTTAGGGCGCGGGCTACTTAATTTAGGAGGTTTTTCAAGAGTTTGTTCAGCATGGATTTGGCAAGGAAAGGGTATGACTTGGCCTGATGCCAGGTAAGCATGTATAGTGAAATTTAGGGTTATAACAGAGGATTACTATGGATTCGATGCTAATCCATTGTATCACAGCTTTAAGTGTGAAGGGTCCTGACCCTCAACAGTTTTATCCAGAGAAGGTCTCAGATCGATATTTGGTGCAGGGAATCAAAGAAGCTTACGAAAAAGTTGAAAAAGGAAAGCGAGGTTACAAGGTAGCATCTATACAGCATGGTGCAATGTGCCTCTCTTTCCAACTCCTAGCCAGAAATCTAGTAAGGAAGAACCGCCCTGCACAGGTCATCGGGTTCATGGTGGACCTCACAGGAAAGTGTGTGGAGGGCATGCAAATGAACTAGGCGAACTACCTCATCAACGAGCTAGAGAAGGACTTCCACGAAGCCTAGGACTTGGGATATGAATTCCATTACAGTTGGATGATCATTTTGATCACATTTTTCACTTGAAAAATGCCTGAAGGAGACATGTTCCTAGAGGTCGAACCTTCAGAGCCATTGGCCGCTCGGTTTTCCACCTTTTGGAATACCAATGACATGACGATGCAGTGGCAGTACAATGCCATGTTTCATGTATACTATCAACAGTTGGAGGTCTCCATCGAATCATTCTCGTGTATGACACCGCGCACCCTACACTAGTACTGACTCATAGCGAAGTTTCACGCTGATCCTCATTTCATCTACATCACCACGTGCAGAGACGAGCACCAGGAAGAATTGCAGTCATACTACAAGATGTAAGATGAAGATATGGAGCAGATTACAAAGGAATGGCCAGAGGAGTTTCTTGTACCTGTCCCTGATGTAGAATTATCTGACACTGACACCATAGGAAGCCCCATAGTTACATGAGTTTAACATGTCGGACAATCCAATGGGACGAAGAAGAAGAAAAAGCATGATGAATTCTAGGACATAGAAAGTGATGAAGAGGACAACGCTTCTGGATATAATGGGTCTGATTCACCGTGAGGAGGAGAAGACGAAGCAGAAGGACAAGGAGGAGGAGATGAAAGAGAAGAACAAGGAGGAGGAAAAGCTACACCATTGGAAGATCCCCCTGTTGGGACAGTGACACCGTAGAAGAGGAAGGTTTCTCCAAAGAAATGTTTAGCCAGGAAGAAGACGTGCGCTAATAAGCCCCAGTTGGAAGCCATTCTCACAGAGGATGACATCAATCTAGTCCACAGAGCTCTGGAGGATGCCTTTAAAGACATGTTGCAGAGATATGGAGAGAAGCAAGAGGAGTTATATGGAAGTATTTAGAAGGAATTGAAGGAAGTGCAACAAGATGTTCGCTTGGTCCATGCAGTACCTACTACGCCTTCCTCATCGCAAATTGCAGAATTGGGGGATGAACCAACCCAATTGAGAAGGATTGTGGATGCAACAGAAGCCCAGTTCCAGAGAGCACAGGAAGAGAAGGAGAAGGCTACAGAAGCCTTGAAAAATGAGAAAGACGAAGTCCAAATACAATTAAGAGCATAGCAGGATAGTGTAGCAGCCCAGGAAAGTGAGAAAGCAGAGCTTCAGGAGGAAAAATGCCAGCTACAAAGGGAAAAATAGAAGCTTCTCGTAGAGCAGGCCGTGGTCAAAGAAGTGGTAAGAAAATCATGTCTCTCTATACCAGGATTGGTACAGGAGAAGCAGAAGCGGTTCGAAGCTCACAGAGATCATCCAACAACTTCAGTCTAGGATAACAGAATTGGAGGCCCAAACAGTACCAAGCAACCTGCAGGACGTGCGTGACTAGAGGGAGGAGTTTTCCAAGAACACAGTAGTAATAATAAGAACCCTCTCCTTGGAATGTAAACAATTGAGTGATAGGAGTGTCCAAACATATGAATGCCTCACCGAGGATCTAGAGCTAAGGAAGCTTGAAGCACATTTACAGGACGTGCAGTAGCAAGCATTTTTATTGCAGGTGAAGATGAAGTTGCTCACCATAGTAGAAAGAATGAAGAGATCCCATTAGTAGTGCACAGTACAGTAGCAGATCACTTTCCTCTAGGGTAAGGTAATGGAAGTCACACAGAAGCTACAACCTATGCAAGATGAAGCTTGCAAGGTGTTCAAAGAGATTGATGGACATGGCTCAGAACTAGATCAAGTGGTTTCCATAGTAGAACAATGCCCTTAAGGGCTTGTTACAGAGAAGATGATCCAGAAGCTCACTGAGCAGAAGGCTCAGGCGAAGCAACAAGTTGAGGCATCTTGAGTTAAGCTCGAGGCCTTCGAAGAAACAGTGTCTGGACCTAAGTGACTCGGGACGAGTCAAAGGTGAGTGTTGGGGGCCTGTTGGCCCTCGACCAAGTTTTGAGGAAACCTTGGTCAACTTTGACCCACTTCTGAACTTTGACATGATGGTCGAAGAAGGAGCGCCCAGGTGCAGCTGAGATCGTGGATCTCACTTGTTGTGCAGGCTATGTGTACCCAGTAAGGGGTCCTCTAGAACTATGACCTGTGGAGCTACTCCCTCTGGAACTATGACCTTTGGAACTATGCCCTTTAGAACTACGCTCTCTGGAACTATGGCCTCTGGAACTACACCCTGTAGAACTATGACCTGTGGAACTATGACCTATGCAAGTATGCCCTCTGGAACTATGACCTATTGAACTACGCCCTCTGGAACTATGACCTCTCGAACTATGAACTATGGAACTACGCCCACTGGAACTATGACCTCTGGAACTATGACCTGTGGAACTACGCCCTATGGAACTACGCCCTCTGGAACTATGACCTCTAGAAATATGACCTCTGGAACTATGCCCTTTGGAACTGTCACCTCTGGAACTATGACCAGTGGAACTACGACTTGTGGAACTACGCCCTCTCGAACTATGACCTCTGGAACTATGACCTCTAGAACTATGCCTTATAGAACTATAACGTGTGGAACTATGACCTGTGGAACTATGACCTATGGAACTACACCCTCTAGAAATATGACTTGTGTAACTACGCCCTTTGGAACTATGACCTATGGAACTACGCCCTATGGAACTATGACCTCTGGAATTACGCCCTGTAGAACTATGACCTGTGGAACTACGCCCTCTGGAACAATGACCTATGGAACTACACCCTTTGGAACTATGACCTCTAGAACTACGCCCTCTAGAACTATGACCTCTAGAACTACGCCCTCTAGAACTATGACCTATGGAACTACGCCCTCTAGAACTATGACTTGTGGAACTACACACACTTGAACTATGACCTGTGGAACTACACCCTCTAGAACTATGTCCTCTAGAACTACGCCTTGTAGAACTATGACCTGTCGAATTATGACCTGTGGAACTACGCCTTCTGGAACTATGACCTGTGGAACTACGCCCTCTAGAACTATGACCCGTGGAACTACGCCCTCTAGAACTACATCCTCTAGAACTATGACCTTTGGAACTACGCCCTGTGGAACTATGACCTCTGGAACTATGTCCTCTAGAACTATGACCTATGGAACTACATCCTCTAGAACTGTGAACTCTTGAACTATGACCTGTGGAACTATGACTTGTGGAACTACGCCCTCTAGAACTATGACCTCTATAACTATGACCTCTAGAACTATACCATGTAGAACTATGACCTTTGGATCTATGACCTGTGGAACTACGCCCTATGGAAATATGACCTGTGGAACTATGCCCTTTGGAACTATGACCCATGGAACTATGCCCTCTGGAACTATGACCCGTGGAACTACGCCCTATAGAACTATGACCTGTGGAACTACACCCTCTGGAACTATGACCTGTGGAACTACACCCTTTGGAGCTATGCCTTGTGGAACTATGCCCTTTGGAACTACGCCTACTGGAACTATGACCTCTGGAACTATGCCCTCTAGAACTATGACCTTTGGAAGTACGCCCTCTGGAACTATGACCTCTGGAACTATGACCTGTGGAACTACACCCTCTGTAACTATGACCTCTGGAACTACGCCCTCTGGAACTGTGACCTCTGGAACTATGACCTCTGGAACTATGACTTATGGAACTATGCCCTATGGAACTATGACCTCTGGAACTATGACCTCTAGAACTACGCCCTTTATAACTATAATCCATGGAACTATGACCTATGGAACTATGCCCTTTGGAAATATGACCTATGGAACTACACCCTCTGGAACTATGACATGTGGAACTATGCCCTCTGGAACTATGACCTTTGAAACTACGCCCTGTAGAACTATGACCTGTGGAAGTACGCCCTCTAGAACTATGACTTGTGGAAGTAAGCCCTTTAGAACTATGACATGTGGAACTATGACCTCTAGAACTATGACCTTTGGAACTACGCCCTGTGGAACTGTGACCTCTGGAACTATGACCTCTGAAACTGTGACTTGTGGAACTATGCCCTTTGGAACTATGACCTGTGAAACTAAGCCCTCTAGACCTATGACCTGTGGAACTATGCCCTGTAGAACTGTGACCTGTGGAACTACGCCCTGTGGAACTATGACCTGTGGAACTACGCCCTCTGGAACTATGACCTGTGAAACTAGGCCCTCTGGAACTATGACCTTTGGAACTTCTCCCTCTGGAACTATGACCTATGGTACTACACCCTCTGGAACTATGACCTTTGGAACTACGCCTTATGGAACTATGACTTGTGGAACTGTGACTTGTGGGACTATGTCCTCTGGAAATATGACCTCGGGAACTAGTTCCACAGGTCATAGTTCTACAGGGCATATTTCTAGACGTCATAGTTCCAGAGGTCATATTTCCAGAGGGCGTAGTTACACAAGTCACATTTCCACAGGTCATAGTTCCAGAGGTCACAGTTCCAGAGGGCGTAGTTCCAGAGTTCATAGTTATAGAGGCCATAGTTCGAGAGGTCATAGTTCCAAAGAGCGTAGTTCCAGAGGTCATAGTTCCAGAGGGCATAGTTCCACAGGTCATAGTTCCATAGGGCATAGTTCCATAGGTCATAGTTCTAGAGGGTGTAGTTCCACAGGCCATAGTTCCACAGGTCATAGTTCTACAAGGCGTAGTTCCAGAGGTCATAGTTCCAAAGGGTGTAGTTCCAGAGGGCGTAGTTCCACATGTCATAGTTCTAGAGGGCGTAGTTCCAGAGGGCGTAGTTCCACAGGTCATAGTTCCAGAGGGCGTAGTTCCATAGGTCATAGTTCCAGAGGGCATAGTTCCAGAGGGTGTAGTTCCACAGTTCAAAGTTCCACTGGTTATAGTTCCAGAGGGCGTAGTTACACGGGTCATAGTTCCACAGGTCACAGTTTCACATTTCATAGTTCTACAGGGTGTAGTTCTAGAGGTCATAGTTCCAGAGGTCATAGTTCCAAAGGGCGTAGTTCCACAAGTCACAGTTCCAGAGGTCATAGTTCCAGTGGTCATAGTTCTAGAGGGCATAGTTCCAGAGGGCGTATTTCCACAGGTCATAGTTCCAGAGGTCATACTTCTAGAAGGCATAGCTCCATAGGTTGTAGTTCCACAGGTCATAGTTCCAGAGGGCGTAGTTCCACAAGTCATAGTTCTAGAGGGTGTAGTTACATAGGTCATAGTTCCACAAGTCATAGTTCTACAGGGCGTAGTTCCAGAGGTCATAGTTCCAGAGGGCGTAGTTCTATAGGCCACAGTTCCATAGGTCATAGTTCCAGAGAACATAGTTCCACAAGTCATAGTTCCAGAGGGCGTAGTTCCACAGGTCATAGTTCCAGAGGGTATAGTTACAGAGGTCATAGTTCCAGAGGGCGTAGTTCTAGAGGTCATAGTTCCAGAGGGCGTAGTTCTAGAGGGCGTAGTTCCACATGTCATAGTTCCAGAGGGTGTAGTTCCACAGGTCATAGTCCCAGAGTGCATAGTTCCACAGGTCATGGTTCTACAGGTTGTGGTTCCAAAGGTCATAGTTCTAGAGGGCGTAGTTCCATAGGTCATAGTTCTAGAGTGTGTAGTTCCACGGGTCATATTTCCAGAGGGTGTAGTTCCACAGGTCATATTTCCAGAGGGCATAGTTCCACAGGTCATAGTTCAACAGGTCATAGTTCTACAGGGCGTAGTTCTAGAGGTCATATTTTTAGAGGTCATAGTTCTAGAGGGCATAGTTCCACAAGTCACAGTTCCATAGTTCCTACATTTCTCCTTTTTACAACATATTCAAATTCATTGTAAAAGTGGCTTGAATAATTTAGGAATATACCTTTGGAAATAGTGAGTGTGATTGTAACAAACCTAGATCCATCTTAACCCCATATCTACCAAGAGGGATCAAATCTCTTGAGATTCAAACTTCTCTTCAAGTTCTTACACTCTTTAAAAAATTATATATCAAAAACTTTATTTTTTTTCATATTTAACAAATGTAAAATAAAAATAAATTTTATTTAATTTACCCATTTAATATAACTAAATCCAATAAAATAATAGAACTTAGATTATAATTCTTCTTACCACTATTTATCACTATGATCTTGTAATGGATATTGTGAATGTTCTAAGATGTATTGTACTTTTTAAAGTTAGTAATTTGTGATTTAGTTATTTGTTGTCATTTAAGATTTATTGTACTCTTTAAAATTAGTCATTTATTATTTGTTGTCATTTATTAATTAGTGTGAATTATAAAAAAAAAATGTGTAATTATATTTGTTAAATTCAAATATATTAATTTGATTCTTGTATAAATTTATTATTTTTATTCTTGTATAAATTTTACATTTATATTGGGTATATACTTTTATTTAAAAATTATAATATCTTTTTAATTAAAATAATATAAATTATATTTTTAAATATGTATATACTTTTGTTTAAAATTTATAATATTTTTTTAATTAAAATAATATAAATTATATTTTTAAATATGTATATTAATTAATTAAGATTGGTATGGATTTTAATTATTTATACTAAACATTGTGATTGATATTTAAATTTTATAGTGATATTCATTTTTGTCTTCATTTGTATTTTAATATATTAAGTAATGTAAATTTTTTTGTGTATTATTTATATTTATATTTTATGTGTATTATTGGATTTAAATAACATGATTGTATATACTTGAATTTTTTTGGAATCAATTAAAAATTGGCAGTGACTGAAAAACCCACCGATGGATGGATGAGAGAGCACTTTTAGCTGTGAGCACCATGCAACAACCAGTCCCCATTGCTTTGTTTCATTCAGAAAGCCGTAAGGTAGCATGGATGAGACTTCTGTGCACTCATTGCTCGGACGTCGAAGCACCCAGATAAAATTATAATTGCTCTCCTTCAGACCCATTGTTATTTCCTCTATTTAGGTCATCGACATAGGGAGTAGACTGCCGAACGAGACATAAATGAACGACTTGGGGGCCTTGTCGTCCAACCATTGTGTGTATTCCATCTCTACCCGATAGCTGGTCCCGACAACGGAGTCGCGAGGATCTGAGAGATCGAAGTAGGCCGAAGGGAGAAATGGTCCAACATAGTATACTCACATGGAACTCAACAGAACTCACTGGTCCAACATGGAACTCAACATAACTCACTGTTAGGAAAACTACCAACAAACAACAACAAACACTTGTTGTTATAGTGCAACTCATAGATGAGTTCACTGTTCAGGCCTGACAACCTGGATCTTCAGTATTTAGCTCTAAAGCACTCTACCATGCTCCAAAATTTTCCCTCCATGGTTTCTCCAGCTCCAAACTTTTATTTTTTGTTCTCTACTTGTTGTTAATGCCAAAAACTTGATTGACTAAAACTGTTGTAACTGTTCATATGAGTTTTCCATCTCCTTTGGCATGCTTGTTTGACTCACATACTTCCCCAAGATGATTGTACTCAGACCCCCATGCTCCTAGACCCCCATGCTCCCAATAACTATGGGATGTGACTTCTCACACACACCCTCTTACATGCATTCAATGATTGGATTTGGGGACACACAATCATAAATTAGAAGGTTCATATACTAACAAAAATTTTAGGAAGTGGATTGAATTAATAAACATGGGTAATTCCCCGCTTGGACCCCTCTCTTAAACATTCTCCTAGACCCTCCCCTCTCTTGTCGATTAATTCAATTCTCATCTCTATCCATATCCCCCAACAAATGACATCAAATTTTATTATTAAAATTTAGAAATACAATTCACATATACATCGCTTGGTTGTAGCCACATGTTATATCTACATTAAGCATTAATTAAAATGGGGATTATAGTTGGGACATTACATTCTACCTCCCCTACAATTGTGCATCGTCCTCAGTGCACACTATGTCGATATACACATATATACAACTTTTACATCACAATTCTAAGAAATAAAATTTTGCAATTTTACAACTCCAGTAGTAGTTTCAACTAAAATCTCCTATTCCTCTCAACCCGCTGACCCAAGGAATGTACCCCATTCACTGCTCTCAGTACATCGGGTTGTACTATTCATTTATTAGGGGCCCTAGCATAGGTTGGATAGGACTCTAAGATGTGGTTCCAGAACTCTAGTTTCTCAAAATGGAGTCTTGTATTCTTATATTTTGTTTTCTTCAAAATTGTCAAAAAATTGCAGATATTTTTCCTGCATGTTTTCTTTGTGCTCTCATGTATGATTTTTAGGATCGTAGTAGGTCCATTGAACCTTTTCCAACCCTATGGATTTGCTTCTGAACACTTTTACTTTCTGGTCCAAGATGCATATTGGTTGCACCTGAAAATCCCCTTCGTGTTCCAGCTGGATCATAGTACAATCAATTATATGGTTAGGGTCAAACACATATTTCTTTAATAATGACACATGAAATACATTATGCACTCTCATGGATGTAGACAATGCTAGCATGTATGAAATTGTCCCTATCTTTTCTAATATTTGAAAAGGTCTACAATATATTGCTTCCAACTTTGGGAAACTTCCTAATCTTAGCAAGTTTATCTTTTTTTTCACTTTCAAAAACACATGTTTGCCCACTTTAAAATCCCTAGAAAATATGTTCTTGTTTTCGTAACTTTTCTGCCTATCATAGGCATCCTTTAAATTCTATTTGATATTTGTCATATACTTTTCCATTTCCTTCAACAAATATGGCTCAATAACTGCTTTGTCTACTGAATTATTCCAACTCACTAGTGGGTTACATTTCCTACCATACAATGCTTCAAATGGGCTCATTTTTAATGAGGCTTAATACTCATTATTGTAAGCAAACTCAACTAAATAAATATAATCCTCTCACTTTGATGGTTGGTCCATCACATACATTCTAAGCATGTCCTCAGTTATTCTGTTAGTCCTCTATGTTTTCTCATTTGACTCTAAGAAATAGGATGTACTGAGATTTAGATTTGTCCCAAAGCCTTTAAACAAAAATTTCCAAAAATTGGATGTGAACTTTGAATTTCTATCTAAAACTTTTGTCTTGGGCACTCCATGTATCCCGAAAACTTTTTTCATGTAGATTTATGTAATATTTCTTGCCTTGTGTGCTGTCTTTACTGAAATAAAATGTGTTTCCTTGGTCAATTTATCCACCACCACCAAGATGGCATCTTTGTAATAAAATTCACTGTGACTACTTCCCACTTCCATTATGGAATAGGTAATGGATGCAGTAACTCAGCTAGATTCCTATGTTTTGTCTTTACTTTATGACATTATAGGCTTCTACATATATAATTAACCACTTATTTCTTCATTCCAAGCAAAAAATATTGGTTTCTTACAACTGCAATTGTCTTCTAATATCCTAGGTGCCCAGCATATGACACATTGGGCATTTCCTTCATCACTTTTTTTTCCAGCTCATTGGAATTCGACACATATACTTTTCCTTTGTATATGAGAATTTTATCTTCTTTTAGCTCAAAGTCTTTATATTTATGTTGCAAATTGTCTTGTTGTAATGTTTCTTTTATTCTTAAATAATGTTGATCCAAATTTGTTGTTGCAACAATTTTATCTTTCAGATCAATCATGTACATACTTATGGCTGCAATATGCATTTCATGAGCTCTCTTTCTAAGTGAATCAACCACTTGATTTTTCTTATCTTTTATATGATTAATTTCAAAATCATACTTACTAAGATATTCAAGTCAATTAGTTTGTCTGGTATTTAATGTTGGTTGTCCAGACAAATGTTTCAAACCACAGTGTTCTGTCTTTAGCTCAAATTTCCTCCCTATGAGGTAATGTCTCTACATTTTAATGCATGTACAATTGTTGTTAATTCCAAGTCACGTGTAACATAATTTCTTTCATGTTTTTTTAATTTTCTGGACTCGTATCATATCACATGATCTTTTTGTGTGAGGACTCCACCAAACTCTTCCTTACATGCATCAGTGCATAGAACACAATCTTCATTTGGATTTCCAATATTCAAGATGGAGACACTCATCAAAATTTATTTCAACTGTTGAAATCTCTCTTCACACTTGGAAGTCCATTCAAAATTCACTCCCTTCTTTTGCAAAGAAGCAATTGAGCTTGATATCTTTAAAAACTCTTTTATGAATCTTTGGTAATAACTAAAAAGACCCATGAATGATCTAATTTTCGTGACATTTATTGGCACTAGCCATCCTCTAATGGTATCTATCTTCTTAGGATTAACTACTATCCCATCTGCTGAAATAATATACCCCAAGTAGTGAATCTTCTTTTGATAAAAGATGCACTTACTGAGATTAACATACAATTTGTGTTCTTTTAAAACTTTTAGCACCATTCTCAAATGTTTCTGATGTTCCTCTCCCAACTTAGAGTAGATGAGTATATATTGGCACCCAAATTTTTAGGTTAATCTTGCACACGCGCCCAAACAAAGTTGTGCGTGCTCATTCCAAGTTTTGTGAAATTTTTGTATACGTCCATTCCCATTTTGCGCATGCCTAATCTAATGTGCAGAGAATGAAAAGAAGTGTGCATCAGACCGAGTTTTGATATCACACGACAAGCTTGAATTATACCAAGTGCGCTTGGCTTGAGTTCTATCAATTGCACTAGAAATCAAGAATATGAACGTCGGAATCAAGAAAAGAATTGTCGAGAAATCTTCTCGAATGATTATTGCCAGTAGCATAAGAGAATGCGAAGCTGACAGAAGATGAGTTGGTGAGGCAGTTAAGATTGCTCTGATTCCGAAAGGCTACATGGATTGTAGGCAAGTTCCAGAAGCATCTGAGATAGTTTGTCAATAGAGTGAGTGGAGCAGAGCAGAAAGAGACAGAGCTCTCGAGCAGAGAAAGTTATAAAAAGAAGAAACAATACCAAAAATAGAGTTAGTGGTGAAAGAGATAGACACTAACCAATAATATTCATTGAGTTTTTGTATGTTGATCTCACTTTGATCCTTTGTAATGTTGTAATGCTTCTAAATATAAGTATAAGTCTCTCATATGTCTGAGGTCTGAAAGGATTCACATAGCGCAGTATGTTGTAACCCTGGGGAATTCTCTAAATATGTGCATAGCGTAGTATATACAAATCATATTTAAAAAGTAGAATTTTGGAAGATATAACATTGAATCGACATTATGTGCGAGTTAAAGAAGGCCTACAATAGGGTAATGTACAGCTGAAATATAAATACTACATGCTAGAATAGGATGGAGTCCTATTGTATAGGAACAAAGTTTATGTTCTTAATTCTCAAGAATTGTGAAATTTAGTTCTAAAAGCGATGCACAATGTGTCATATGTTGAACATACAAGGTACCAAAAGACAATTGTAGTTGTAAGAGGCCAACATTTTTGGCCTAGAATGAAGAAATATGTCATCAATTATATAGTCAAATTCATGGAATGTCAAAAGGTAAAGGATGAGCACAAACATCCATTAGGATTGCTACAAGCATTTTCCAATCTTGAATGGAAATTGGAAGTAGTTATTATATATTCCATCATCAAACTACCCAAAATAACGAGGCAACATGATTCCATCATGGTGTGGTGGAAAAGCTTCCAAAGGCTACACTCTTATTCCAGTCAAGATGGCTCATAAGGAAACCAAAATTATGGAGTTTTATATGAAAGAAATTTTCAGGCTACATGGCATGCCTAAGGAAATAATGTATGCGAGACATCCCAAGTTCACATCAAATTTTTGGAAAGGGGTATTTAAAGGATTTGGGACAAATATAAATTTCAACACAAGTTATCATCCAATGTCGAATGGGTAGATAAATATGATCAACCAAATAATACAATATATGTTGAGAATGTATGTAATCGACAAGCCTTCCATGTGGGAAGACTATCTTCATTTGGTTAATTTTTCTTATAACAATGGGTATCAGGAATCATTGAAGAGGACCTTGTTTGAGTCCTTTTATGCTATAAAATGAAACACACCAATGGGTTGGGATGACCCAACAGATAGATCTGTTATTGGGCCATAACTACTCAAGGAAATAAAATAGTAGATGGTAAAAATCTAGCAGAAATTATAGACTGCATGGGACAAGTAGAAAAGTTGTGTAGATAAAGGCATGGTGCACAAAGAATTCAAAGTGGGAAAGATTGTGTTTCTAAAAGTAAAGGCTAAAATGAGCTTACTAAAATTGGGAAGTTTCCCAAACTTGGCAGCGAGATATTGTGGGCCATTTGATATCCTAAGCATACATGCATTCCATACATCCAATTGTATTCATAACATATTTATGTGTCTTCGCTAAAAACATATGTACTTGATCCTAACTATTGTAACCCAAAATATCCCCCTCAACTTTTTTCAAAATTTCGTGAATTCTTTCCAAATGATTTTCATTTAGCTCACCTCAAAGCAATCCTTTTCTATTATCCATCAATCCCTCCAATTTATCACACTTATTCTCATATGGATGTATTCTGATTGTTCTTTGTCATCATCATCATCATAGTTATCGTTCTTGATTCTATGGTCGATCCAACATCTCATCAAACCATATCCCTCTAATCCATATCTAATTAACAAGTTTCCTTTCTTCAGTGACCCAAAAGGAAATATTCCCCTTTCACTCATATTACCTACTAAAGCCTTTGAATACTAGTCAATGACCCCCCTAACCTTATAAACCATAAGCACTAGTCTCTAAATACTCCCTAATTTCCACCCTCACCTTCTCCCCTCTAAAAGTAGATTAATAAGTTAATAAGAATCCAAAAAAATTATAAATGTCCAATAGTAATATGGTGATTTGGAGATGTGGATGATGGATCACAAGAAATTTTAACATGAAATAGCTATAAACTCTTTGTCTTGAGGGATGTACATTCTGGTCCTATGATGGATAGATGTACGGGGAATATTCCAATGATGTGAATACCAACCTATTCTCCATATCTACTAATTCATATTTGTTCACATGACATGTTAGAGGGATTTCTGTCCATTGGATGTAGCTCGTGTGGTTGGGAGGAATGACTGTTACCCTCCCTCAGGTTCAATTCCTTGTAAGTGACAGGCCATGCTCTTAAATGGGTCTAAATGATGCTCTTGTCTTTGAGTCCCCAATATTTCAAAAATATTTTACCTCCATTTCTTGTTGATTTCAATGGATTTCTCTCTCCATATTCTCTTGTTGATTTCAGGGGATTTTTTGTGGACATAGCAAGTATGAGTCTCATTTTTACACAAACATAAATTCTAGGGCAATGAAATTTCATCTCAACCTTTCAACATTATTGTTGTAAATGGTGTATAATAAACAGGGGTTTTAAAAGGTTGTTCATAATGCAGATACTCATGAATCATAACCGTCCAAGAAGCATACCAACTAACATCGATGATGAAAATGCCAAGTTGGTGTGTTATAAGTGTGAGGTATTTGAAACTATTAGCATGTCTATTGTTATCAATCTCTTGTAAATATCGAGATCCTTGATTTTAGTCACTCTAGCATATTATCAATCGACCTCCATAATTGGAAATCTCTAAGGCATCTGGTGATGAATAAATGTGATCATTTTGTATCTACCTTGTTGTTGCGTTTGTCGATGTATGGATGTAGTGTATGGAGAAAAGGTGCACACAAGAAATTGTCAACAATGGTTTCCATTAACAATTTGGTCAGCTTAAACAACCTCTCCAGGTTAGACCTAACAAATAAAGGAGACGTTATTATGGATGGCACATTAGGGAAACTAATCGAAATGCACAGCCTCATTTTACAACTTACAAAGATTGAATTGTTGGATCATGGATACAAGGTACGTTGGATTGTGTTGCTTTTACTCTGCCAGAGGCACATGGATTTTCATTTGAGGGTGTACACCAATTGATAACATGATTTTCTCATGCTTGGGCATGGACCTGTAAGTAGTGGATATCATCGATTGTATAATATTTCCTTTGGTTTTCATGCAAATAATTTCAATGAGAATATGTAGTGTAAAAAAACTTCCCTTGGATTCTGGATGGGTAATACCAATGACTGTAATTACTCTTTTACTCCATGATTACTACAAGAAACATTTTTTCCTATATTTGAAAGATACAAAGATTTTAATAAAAAGAAATAGGGGAGATGAAACAAATCAACAAATGTTGACAAGCTTCCTGGACACTCTGTTAATGCATATCGTGACCTAGCATTGCAACCGGTTCAATATTCACTTGATGAGAATGGCAACGGAACAAGTGGCAACAAAACAAGTGTTCTTTCTTATAGGTTTGAGAATGGGTTTAGTATATAGCCTTTATTGTGAGTAGTTTGTATAATTGCTAATGTATGGAACGATATGTGGTTGGAACGAAATAGCGGTCAAAGGATTTGCGCTCCTTAGCTTGTGTTTGTGAGGAAAAATCAAGTTATTTATATTTGAAAAGATGATAATGACAAGTTGTATTTTAAGAATATATAAATGTTGATTTATAAAGATTTGTGATTTTTTTTTTTAATAATTTAATTAGAATATTTTTAGCAATCGATTTAGTGGTTATTTTTATCTTTATTTCAAAAATTAGTGCTACTAGTAGCATTTATTTTTGGGAGGTGGTTAAAATTTCGACCTGTTTAAAATCACGTCCTTGACATTGCAGACACAATCCTAAAATTGACACTCAAATCAAAAAGTGATGGTACTAGTAGCACCATTTTTTTTGGAGTTAAACTATGACCTAATTGAAAATGTGGCCTTGACCAGTGGCACCACCATAAATAAACCTTGAAAATTGACTCTTAAATCTAAAAGTGAAGCATATGGATTTATATATATCGTGGATGAATGGTTAATGTGTGTATTTTCAATTTATGATTGATTGTTGAAAGAATAATAAACTCCTAGATTTATTTCTTGTACTTAGTTTAGTTCAAACCTTAGTATATTTGTTAGGGACTACCCCCCTTGGCTTCTCTAGGAGTTATCCTAGACGGAGGAGTTGAGGATTAGGTGACAACACCTTAACTCTCACTTGCCCCCAAGGACACATCGAGTGGATTGAAGATTTCTTCCACGTCTCCCAGGTGTATATAAGGCGACAACATTTTCTGACGAAATCGACAACTAGGTAGGCTCGTACTCACCTGACATGGGGTTGATTCCAACCGCTACCACTATAACCTACAGACATACCCCTCCAGGCCCACACACGGTACACAAAATTTGAAAAGAAAAAAAAACGTGAAAACATATAAAAATAATAATTAAAATAACCTAGAATAAAAATGAAAATATATATATTTTTTAAATTATAAATAATTAAACACAAACATTTAAAATAATATATTAAAAATACACCCAGATGGGGTGCCACTTGGAGCTCGCATGCCACATGGTTTGCTGGCAGCAGAAGCAGTTAAAGCCTCTCGTCGTCGGCACCCTCCCCAATTCATTTGACATGCCCCACATTTACACAGAGTAGAGAGGAGAGTGCTGGGATAGTCCAACAACTCTAATGGTGGTTCACATCCGGCTTACAGGAACCGATACGATGGCATCCACCCATTGCACTTCAGCATTCATGGCCTCTACGACCATCACCTCGCTAGTTATCATGTAGGTTTCTACCGCTGGATTTACCTCTGTCTTTCCTTGTTGGTTTTACCTCTATCTACTACCCTCAATCTATCATTCTCCCTTGGCTAATTTAATTTGTCTCTTCCATACTTCTTCTCTTTTCCTTCCTCCTCACTCAAACCTCTTCACTTCCTCCATCGTGTCTAGTTTCAACATGCCCCGCAAAAGAGGCAAGCCCAAATGCAAGCCGGCCTACTATAACCAAGTAGGCTGGCACCGCCGCACTGGTCCTATGGCTCTCCAGCCCTCCTTGCGAGATAATTTGTCCTTTTCTTACCAGAATTGGGCCATGGAAACCCAGGAAATGCCTCAGTTTCTAATCCCAAATCCAAATTACGGAAGTTGCATTGTGGAGGAGTAAATTCCTCTGCACTCGGTGGAGATTCTTCAACATTTGCAGGTTACTGATGATGAAAGGGTGATGCAGGATGCTGGTGGTGATGGGACTACACCGACAGGCATAGAGGAGATGATCACAACAGGGTGTCCGGTAGAAGAGGAGCTTCCTCCGTGACTATTGGATTCAATCGACCCCATAGCGATAGATCCATAAATTCAATGGGGTGAATTCTGACATGAACAAGAAGATCACGAGGCACCAATGCAAAAGGTCCCGGATAAACACGCCTCACCCCCTATGTGCAGGCTCACATCAGAGCATCTCGACCTCATATTTGAGATGAGAAGGGACCTCGCAGAACAAAGGTACCATCAGAACCTCCTGAGCAACCGCATGGATTTCCTGTTCAATTCGCTTTCAGGCGAGCCCGCAAAGAGTTTTTGCTCGACTTGCAATCAGACTTATGCCTTCATCATCAGTCAGGACGGATGCTCGAGTTCGCCTCATGTTTAATTCTCCTACTATTAATTTTTTGGTGTTAGTTGTTTTTCTTTCCTGTTATCAAGAACATATAGTGTTAGTGGTTTTGCTTTTTTTTTATTATCAAAAACCTCTAGTTCAGACCACCTGTTCTAATTTCCATTTTTCATGAAAAAATAGGTGGCAGATCATTCACAGTTCTTAGACAAGTGTTTTTAACATGCACCGTGCCACTAGTTATGGTTTCCACACCCGTGAAAGAACATGTGACAAATATAGTTTTTATGGTTGTTATTTTCTGAGACATGTTGCTTTTTGGGGCATAAGGTAATATATTCTCTCTTTTTACAAAAATATATATATTAAAAATACAATACAAAATAAACTAAAATTTAAAAAATAAAAATTAAATTTAAAAAATAAAACAAAATTAAAAAACTAAACTAAATTTAAAGAAAAACAAATCAAATTCTAAATAATAATAAAAAAATTAGCATATTTCGAAAATGGAAGGAGGGGCCAAGTTGGGCATCGCCCTTCCCCACACACGGTGCCCACACAAGCAAGCCCCAACATCACTCCCTCCCCAACCAAGACACCCAGACAAGTTGTGGGCTTTCCTATCTACTCGTTGTGGGTGGGGAGGGGCGATGTCCATTCAATTTTGAAATTTACTAAATTCTTTTAATTATCTAGAACTTGATTTCTTTTTTGTTATTTCTTTATTTAAATTTAGTTTAGTTTTTTTTTTTTACGTTTATTGTTATTTCTTTAGTTTTAGTTTTA
>JZKD02S0829941.1:195092-220513 GCA_000966675.3 Picea glauca
TTTTTTTTTTCAATTTAATTATTTTATTAATGTAAGTTATTAAAAAAAAATTTAATTAATATAAATATTATCAAGTAATAACATTTTTAGATTTGTCTTGGAGGTGTAGATTAGTTGGCAATAGAGTGCATTGTTAAGACACTCATTGTGATGTCATTGGTTCGAACCTTGAAAAGCCATGTGTACAGTGTGTGGAGCGACAAGGTTACACTTGGAGGTTATAGTGTTACCAATCATAATCAACCATGTGTCACGCAAGTTCAAGCCTGTCCAATTGTCAATTATGCTAGATAATAAAATAAAATAAAATAACACTTTAGATTTAGGAGTCGATTTTCAGTGTTGTATTTGTGGTGGTGCCAGTGGTAAAGGTCGCGTTTCAATTAGGTCATAGTTTTAACTCCAAAAAAAACCGGTGCTACTAGTAGCATTACTTTTCGATTCAAGGGTCAATTTCAGGGTTTTGTCCGCAATGTCAAAGGCATAATTTCAAACAAGCTGGAATTTTAACCACCTCTCAAAAATAGGTTGCTACCGGTAGCACCATTTTTTATTTGGGGGTTGATTTTGGTGTTTTTTACCCAAAAATATCATATTTTTGGGCTAGAGTTCTCGTTTTGAGGTCATAACTCTCATTAAGTTGGTAACTATGTTGAAAATGCTTCGTAGATCTGAGAGTTATGAGAAGGAGGTTCTAATGGGAGATTTGAAAATGATATTTATAACCAAACCTTTTATCTTAATTGGATCATTAATGCAACCATGTGCGTATTTTATCAAAACTCTTTAACCATGACTTCTATTTTGAGGAATATAGTTATGTAAAAGAATTTGGAAATTAGCACAAAAAGAAAGAAAACAAGGCAGGGCAGAGACTTGGCAAGGGTTGGATATTTTTGCAGCAAGGAGTTGAAGGTGCTCAAAGCCCAAAAGGCCATATTTTTTGTAGCAAATCAGAAAACCATCCAAAGGATTCACCACCATCTTGCAGATTTTGTGATTTGCTTAGCTTATGTATTGTCTTCAAGTTTATCAAGAACTTTGTCCTCTTAGTAGCTATTAATTTCTTGTATGATTTTTTCTCAGCAATAAAGATCATTTTGCAGACATGTTTTCATTGTCTTCTTTAAAATTGTATCTGAACATTATGTCAAGCCATAACCAATGGATACATGTTATTTTATGTGTATAATGTTGACTGATTTTCAGGGTTATAGGTCAAATATTTTCTTTTTAAACGCTTTGTAATAGGTTTGGCATTTATGGCTTCCTATTAGTACTAAAATATGTTCTACACAAAAATCAAGATTGTGCAAGGATTTATAGTTATTGTTGAATTGTTGGGCTTGGGTGAAATTATCAATATGCTTTCATGTATGTTATCAGTTTCATCTAAATGCCCAATGTGTTTTCTTCCTTATCTGAAATATTAAAAATTGTCATACCTTTTACCATTTATGATATTGTGTTATTCCTTAGTGCCAAGGAGTGCCATGTCGTTCTCATTGACATTTGAGACTTTCTCCCACATATTTCATTAAATATTTTTATGTATTTGCAATGTTGGATAAAGGTACCCAATGGAGAGGCCTTGATTTGATGGTTTATTTTTATTTTTTTAAATAAAAAGCGGAACCTCTTATATTATGACTTCAAAAAAGGATTACAAGTGGCACGCAGGCGCTAGCTATCCTGCCTATGTAGGAAACCAGGACAGCTGTCCTGCCCATAGTAGAATTCACAGGAGAAGAGTTCGCTACACCACCCTGCCCGTAGGAAACCAGGGTGTCCATTCAAAATTGACAACAGTCTTACTGAGCTAATTCTTACAGTTCTAATGCTAACCATACTAACAGCTACAAAGCTACCACTCTAGTAAACGACTGCATAAAAAGATTTGGAAGACATGCAAGACAGAAGAAAACCTAATCCCCAGAGTGTGCATGAGCGTCCCTCACTTCTCCACTGCTGGCTGGAATGGCGAATGGCTGAGAGCAGGTTGGGCATTGTTGTCGCGGAGTGGTTCTAGAGTAGGTCGCGTAGAGCATGTCCAGGCGCTGGCTGACACTGACTGCTCTAAAGATTTGGTCATCAACCAGGTTTCGAATCTCAAAAATCAACTGCAAATGCTCCGGGTGCAGGAGGGGTGGCGAGGGCGGTGTCTGCAGCTCGTTCTGTGTTTCCCTTTGTCCCAGCACCTGCGTGTCTGTCATTAATTCTATGGGACTATTCGGTGGCTCCTCCTCTACCACGCATGTGTCATGCTCGCCACTTTGCGTTGCGCAAGGACCTGGACTTCCGGTGAAGCGGGGCAGAGCTTCTACTGCAACGAAACAAGTCAGGGGATCCCAATTGTTGGGTACAGTAAACATTTTGCTCTCCGAGAAGTCTGAAGGGAGTTCCAAGTCCGTGTCTTCTTCCATGAGTGTTTCGGGGGGCGAACCTGCTGCTATGTTCACCCGACGTCATCTCAGCCTAACCACTCTCACTTCTCGCTGAAAGTTCCTGTGCCTTTTTCTTCTGGAGTCTGCAACGTACCATCCAGCTCCCCTATGGGGCTTCCCTCTCAGCCTCGGCATAGCAGGAGCGACGAGCAAAGCCAGAACGCCAACAACACCACAGCTGCACCGCTGCACTACAAGTTTCGAACTCACTCGGCGATTTCTATCAATGCTGTTGGAGGGACAAATTATAATGGCTGCCATTAAAGCCTGGAGCTTAATGCTCTGGCTTCCTGTGCTGCGAAATCTCATGCGAAGCCCCATCAGAGAATGGAGGCCGACGAAGGTAGTGCCATTCATAAATGGCCTCTCCCATGCCGCCTCCACGTGGTCCCTCTTGCTCGCGTGTCACCCCATCCAGGGTTGGGTAATCTTTGTTGGCCAGGAGTTGGCAACGATTGTATAGAGCGGAGGAGTCGTTGCTTCTGGCGTCCCAAATTATTTGTTCCGTCTCCATTTGTACTCCCTCATTTTCTAGGTGATCGGCCACTCCATTTGCCTTCCTTTTGACATGGAAGGGAATAACACTGATATTATGCTCAAGTAGGCTTTTGAAGTCCTCAAGGAGTCCAGCGAGGCGCCAGCTGGGGGAGATTTTTTGTGGATTTCCCCCATGTAGGATCTTAGTGATTAGTTGGATGACGATTTGTGAGTCCCCTTACAGGATGATTTTGTGGCTAGCCAGGGTTGCTGCCTGTCGTAGGCCCTGTAGTAAGCCTGTCAGCTCTGCGACATTATTTGTGGTTTCTCCCAAATATCTTGCAGTCAGCATTAGAATTTCTCCTTTGGAGTTTCTGATCACAGCTCCGTATCCGGTGGGTCCGGGATTGCCTTTTGAAGCTCCATCAAAGTTAATTTTTATAAAGCCAATTGGAGTGGGGGACTAGTTGGTTGGGCTGGAGAATCGGTGCTTGGGAGGTCTGGCTGTCGCTGAGTCTTTTAGGTTGAGTTGCCAACTTTGAAGGATTAATGCCTCCTCTTGGTTACAATCCTTGTCCCGAGGTTGCCAGTGCTTGCTTCTGATTGTTTCTTTGATGAGTGTGGTGGTTTTATCCCAGGTTGACTCTGCTGGGGAGTCTTTGGAGTGGAAGATTAGTTTGTTCCACTCCTTCCATATCTGACAAAGAATGAAACCTGGGAGGAGTTTCCAAATGTAGTTCAGGATGGGATTGTTATAGATGATTGAGTCCCAATTTTCAATAGTGTCCTTGATGCTAACTCTATTCTGGTTAGATTTGCGCATGATTTGTGCCCCCTGGTCCCAGATGATTTGACTATAGTGATAGCCATTGAAAAGATGCTCCTTGGTCTCTTCTTGGGATTGACAAAGAACACACATGGATGGCCCAATGAATCCCCTTTTCCTGAGGTTATCCCAAGTTAGAATTCTGTTATGGATAATTAGCCATAGGAAGGTGGAGACTTTGGGCCAAAGCGCGCTACTCCAGATCTTGCCCCAGATGGTGTCCGCCTCCTGATTATAGTGATTGCCATGTATGCGATAGGTTTCCTTTACCGAAAATTTTCCTGAGGCTAGATGGCCCCATCTAAGAATGTTGGGTCCCTCCCTCCTGGGGATTTTCCTGCATCCAGCCTCTTGGATCCAGACGGACAAGTTTAAGTCTAGAGGAGTGCCAAGCTCATGATTGGAAGTCTTCCATTTCCGCCAAGTTTGCTTCGCATCCATGGGTATCCAGAAGTCCTTTACCTTCGGTAGAGGAGGTTGATTGAGGGCTAGATGAAGAGGCATGAGCTCTGCTAGGTCCTTTAGAGGTTTGAGTTGTTGCCACGAATCCTGCCAGAATCTTGCACTATCTCCGTTGCATATTTCCCAAAAGGCCTGTTTCTGTATTATATCTTTGTTCTGCCAAGCTGTGTTCCAGATGTTTGAGCCCTGGATTTTGACATTGTGTCTGATTAGCTGGTCTGATTGCATGGAGGGAGCATATTTGTTCTTCCATATTTGTGCCCATAGTGCATCTGGTGTTTTTATCCACCTCCACCATATCTTGGCTCCCATTATCTGATTGAGCTTACCTGGATCTTGTAGACCAAGGCCCCCACTGCTTTTTGGTGTGCATACCTTATCCCAGCTCACCAGGGCCCATTTCTTATTGGGCTGTAGACCTTTCCAGAGGAAGTTTCTTTGAATATTTCTGATTGCTCTGATGATGTGCTTGGGAGCAGCTAAGGCAGTAAAGAGGTAAGTGGGTAAGGTTTGAAGAACTGACTTCAGCAGGACTAGTTTGGCTGCAATGTTTAAAGGTCTAAAGGTCCAGTTGGCCAGTCTGTTGGAAATAGAGAGGAGGAGACTGTCCCAAGAGATGGACTTGGTGGGCACTCCAGTGAGAGGAATTCCAGGTAGTTGGATGGAAGGGAGCTCCTGGGGATGCCCAGGATCTTAGAGATGTGTAACTGGATTGGCACGGGGGTGTTGAAGAATAAAATCTTGGACTTGTCAAGGTTTAGAGTCATGCCCGACGCTTCAATGAAGTCAGAGAGGATGGAGTTGAGTTTGAGAGCTTCACGTGCCGTAGGAGAGTTCATGAGTAGGGTGTCATCAATGAATTGGCTGTGTGAGGGGGCATGCCTAATATTATGCAGGGGTAGGCCTTTGAGGGCTTTGGCGATGTTCATGTAGACACAGATGCAAGCATATGAGGTGTACTTGCGTTTCTTTGTGGCTTCAGAGGCTTTCACGTATTGACCAATGGTTTTTCCTACACCCATGAGGATCTCTTCCAACCAGAATTCCTGCGGGAGGGAGTAGAGACGGATCCAAATGGGTGCCATAGTAAAGTCCTCCTTGTCTGGGCTGAAGCGCTCTGTCCAATACTTTAGGAATAGCTCTACTGAGTTGAAAAAATAAGGACCATTTTCAAAGATGTGATCTTTATCTTCTAGGTTATATAGTATGATGGTGAAGAAGCCTTTGGAGCTAAGCTGAACCTCGTATTCTCCTTTTGGATTCCACTAGTGTTTGATCCATTTGTTCAGGTCCCTTTCTGATGGCCAGAGTCCTAGAAATTTGCCAATGAGGGCATGTTCTTGCATGAACTGTGTGTGCTCTCCTACTCTGGTTGAGCTTATATGATACCTGGGCGCTTTTTCCATTTGTGGAATGCATTTCCCGGGTTCCCAACTGCGGGGTTCTCTGGTTTGAGATGTGCTAGCCTCCGTTTCCATTTCCTGTCAAAGGCCCTGTTCCTTGGCGAGTATCTGCTCCCGGATTTGTTGTGGCGGCTCGAATGCTGGTCTCTTTTCCCTTGACCCAGATCTGTCGTTGGCTGTTATGTTACTGTATGAGGGGGGTTTCCCCCCCTCTTCAGCGCTCATGGCTGCAGATCAGAACCAGTGTGTGTTTGCACTGAGGATGTAGGGTTTTGTGGTTGCGGCGAGTGCTGAGGTGATCAGGCAGTGTCTCTCATGGGCCGAGTGCTAGGGTTTTCCAGCGTTTACCCTCCCGCAAGAATATGATTGATCTGATGGTTTATTAGAAGCTAGTTGTTTTCTCTATCTATTATTAATTCTACAACATTTTCACTTATTTACTAATAATTTAAATATGAAATTCAAGTGTGCATTAAATAGTTGCCTCTGAAGTGACTCAGAGAAATGATCTTTGTGACAATTTGAGGGTTACCCTCTCTGTCCCAAGAGCCAGCGTGAGGCCTAAATCATATAGGATTTATCCAAGCGTCCATAGGGTGCCTTGGAATTGTTCCCTTGTAGGGAACAACACCTAACCATGTAATCAATTGGACTATGATCCAGGTGGAGCACAAAAGAGACTTTTTGGTGGAGTTGGTTTGCATCTTGGACCAAAAATCCAAGGTTCTTAGGAACTGATCCATCAGTGTAGTAAAGGTCCATTGGACTCACTGCAGTCTTGAAGATTCCATGTGGGAGCACAAGGAGGCCATGTGCGAAGAATACCCACAACTTGTTACAACTTTCAAGGAAATATGCATGAACATTTGTATATAAATGTTTAAAGAATCCATTTTTGGCAGTTGGAGTTCCTAGAGCCACAACTCTAATAATTCATGCCCTACTTGTGTTGGAGCCCTATAAGGGAAGTGGGACAACCTAAGGGATTGCATTGTAAATATGGGGCTACTCTTCCTTGGGTTCTACAGGTTGAAGTGAATGAGAGTTGTTGGTTGGAATTGTTATAGGATTCATTAAATTACAAAATTATCGAGCACTGTGATGTAAAATTCAATATATATGTAAATGTACATAGAGCTGGTGATGTGCATTGAGGATGGTACAAAATTTAGGGGGGATGGGAATGCAACACCCTAGTTTTGATCCCTAGAATAACAATGTATATTTGTGAATATGATGAATGGTTGTGGGTAAAGAAATGTAATATGTAAGCATTGTACATTGAAAAATAATAAAATAAAATAAAATGCATCACCGATTACAAATGGATAAGGAAAGATTCGTGGGGGGATATGTTTCCACAAGAGAGGGGGATAAAGGGGGGGTTTAAGGGAAATTTTGCATGCATATAATCCTATGTCACCTCCATAAATGATTTTGTTATTAAATATTTACCTTCTTTGACTTATTAAAACCAATCATTGAAAACATGTAAGAGGTTGGTGGGAAAGTCATCTCACCTAGTTATTGAAGCATGGGCTAAGTGTACTCATGATGGGATTTGTATTGTTGAATG
The DNA here is from genome assembly GCA_000966675.3 of Picea glauca. Lineage (NCBI taxonomy): Eukaryota > Viridiplantae > Streptophyta > Pinopsida > Pinales > Pinaceae > Picea > Picea glauca. The sequence goes on from JZKD02S0829941.1 coordinate 202,281, forward strand.
AAAATAAAAGGTGGGTGAAAGAGCCATCTCACCTAGTTATTGAAGCATGGGTTGGGTACAATATTTTTGGAGAATTGTAAGAATCATGCATGCATGGAAGAAAAAGAAAAGGAAATTTTAGTAGAGGGGGAGAGCCAATTTTATATCTTGGGAAAAGAGAGGAAAAATTGTTTTTTTTTTTATGGGAAGATAGAGAAAACCATAGTGGGTATTGTAGACAGCTTGTTGGAGCTAGGAATTGCATTGAGAACTAGGCTATCCTACATGCTATGAGTTTTCTATTGAAAATTTTACCCAAGATCAGGTGTAAATGTTGTTGTGAATACTCCATTATAGTTGGAATTCCTAGAGACTCTTTCTTGTAGATTCATGGCTAGTTTTTGTTGGAGCCCTTGGGGGGTTAGATATTTTCTAAGGGACTAAGGTGTAGAGAAAGAAATTGCATCCCTTGAGTTATGAAGATTGATGGGGAATAAATTTGGGTGATTTGAATTGTTGTAGAGTCATTTTACTATGAAAGCGTTGGGTATTGGGTTGTTGTGTGGACAATAGCCATCCATAGGAGCCATTATTTTCTTGTGGACTCATAGCCCCAAATTGGGGCTGACTTTTTGTTGAGATAATTGGAGTAGTAGAGTCTATGGGGTAGAACATCTAATGTCAGCAACTGGTTTTATAATTGTTCATAAGATCAATGTTATGATCATTGTTCTTGTTTGTAGTTTTAATGCTATGCTTGAATGATGTGTTTAGTTTATGTATTGTGTGTTTAAATGTTGTTTTGTATGCTTAAATAGTTTTCTTCATGAATTTGAAATGTATTGATAATTGCACGAGTCTTGTTGTCATGCTACACACATTCATTTTAATTGGTATAGAGTATGTCATTTTTGTTTGGTAATGGGTGTGCTACAAAACCACACTTGTTTTCCTAGGTGGAATGTTCAAGTTGTGTATCTTTCCATTGTATCAATACTACATTGATAACTCATTTGTGTAGATGGCACTCTCTTTTTTCCAGTACTTCCTTGAGCTACAACCAAATAAATACCTCTTCATCAAGTTTGGGGAGGATGGTTTGAACTATATTATTTGGCCCAAACACTCCCTAAACATTATATATCATTGGTAAGTAAGAAGCTCAAATGAGGGTTTTATCCATGGACATACTCATAGGGTGATATGTTGGTAGTACCATGATAGGTGGTATTTTACCAAAATTTTACAAGGGGTAGCCATTAAACCCATTAGTCCTATCAGTGTGAGGTAAAACATCACAAACAAGTTCCAAATACTTATTGACCACCTCTCTCTAACCATCTATTTGGGGGTGATCTGCCATACTCATTTTCAATTGGTTTCCTTCTAGTTTAAACAACTCATGGAAAAATTTGTTGGTGAATGTAGGATTGTGATTTGTCATATTGAAGTAGGGATGCCATGTAATTTAAAAATATGATCCATGAACACTTGTGTGATTGTGTACAACTGAAATGGGTGTTGTAATGCACAAAAGTGGGCATATTTAGAAAGTAAATCGATTACCACCTTGATGAAATATTTGTTCCCTGCTTTACGTAACCTAATGATAAAATCCATGGAAATGCTAGCCTATGTTGTTGCAACAATATGTAGGGATTGTAGTTTCTTAGTGGCTTCATTTTTTTACCCGTGTTTCTTTGACACATGTCACATTCAATGATGAAGGTACAAATGGAATTCTTCATTGCATCCCCAAAAAATGAACACTTACATGTTCATATGCTCTATGAAAACCAGAGTGGCCCATTATGGGAGATGAAAGAAATTCTTATAAATTCATTAATTTTGTAGCATAATTCTACACCAAAAAGATGTATTTTATATTGTAATGTGTCATTTTGTCAAGTGTATCCCATAAGGGGTTTTTATCTCCTTATAGTTATTGGAGAAATTGAACGATCTTGGCATCATCCAAAAATGTCTGGAGTACATCTATTATTCAATTTGGCACTAGCAAGGATAAATCCAATAGGTTCCCTTCTTCCGCATTGATATGAGATGGACCACTATATAAATTTTCATCTATGTTGGTACTTTTTGAGTGGAAAAATTGGCACTAATAGTTTGTTGGGCCCATTTTAAGGGCAGGTCATGTTTTGGTGATTTGGGGTCCTGAAAATTTTGAACCCTATTTGAGGCATTAAACAACCATTTTAGGGTCAAAACTTTATTTACATATTCCTTAAACTCTCAATGTTGTTCTAGACATCAAGATATTTCCAATGGAACAAAGATCACCTCAATAATAGTTCATATGAGAAAGTTACACCTCCCGCATGTTGACCTATGTTTTTGACCACCATAGTACCAAGTGGATACCATTTCAACTCCCATTATTCACACACACGGACGTAGTCATATGTGTAATTTCAAGAATATTCTAGAGGGTCCAAAACCCTAACCCTAATTGGGAGTTGAGGCATGAAAAAACCAGGTTCCAACATCACCTCTTCTCAATATATGTTCAAATTAGAAGAGAAAGTGGACATCAAACCCCATTAATGTGATATTGATGTTGTTAAGTTGAATCAATGGTTTCAATAGTTAGAATTATATTTTAGTGTTCTTAACATAGGATAAAACAAAAAGATATTATTTTCTAGGCTAAAGTTAGAGGACCGTGCATAAACATGGTGGGAAATCCACACAGAGATGCTTACGTTGGAGGGTGATCCCATAGTAACTAAGTGATTGGTGTTTAAAACCCTCATTGAGTCCCAATTTTATTCTATTGGCTATGAATAGGACTAATGGATCTACTGGAATTACTTCCAATAGAATCCAAAGTAGAGTGTATAAGAGTACACGATTGAGTTCAAAAAACAATCCATTATGTTGGGAATATATCCCAAGAACCTAGTTGTACTCCTCAAGTATATAGGTGATCTCCACACTCATGTAAGGAGGTAAGTTACACTCTTTAAACCTAGGACTATGTTGAGCCCTCAACAACCCCACCCCACAAGTTTTTCCCAAAACTATGGGTCCTCTCCTCCTTTCTTGTTTTATATATGATCTCATTTCATCATAGCCTTACATCATGATCTCTTTTCTTTCCTTTTAGATGATTAAGTTAATTGGGATTTTTCATGTTTCTTTAGCTCATTTTATTTTTTTAATTTCACTTTGAGTTTTTAATTGAGACTGATTCCTAGATTAGGCCATTTCTCCACTTTTGTTTGCTAAATTATTTCCCCAATTTTAAAATCACCCTCGATTTTTAAATTGGGACCCCAATTTTAAGCTTTAGTTTCATGTTCTCATTTTGGGTTCGAGTTTGAGTTCCTTTTGCAAGTGTTCCTCCTTTTATTCTTCTTTGAATTTCAATCCTTTTTCCAAGTTTATATTCGATGATTATTCTAACTTTCCTTTTGATCTTTCCCCTCACCAATTTTTAGATTGGATGTGACTTTGAAATTTGGTCCTTCCTCTTCTTTTTGTTTACCAAAATCCTGCATGATCTCCTTATTAGCCTTTATCTTTGAATTGTGCCTCCTCCCTCAAAATTTGGTGTGGGTAGGTCCTGATTTGTTAATTGATCCAATTGCCATATTGGATCCCCTTTTCCACTACCCTACTTGTTCATTTATTTAATCTTTTCCAAGCCTCCATTCAACCTTTGAACTCTTGCTATTGAATGAGAAATCTTGCCTATTATATTATGCCTATTAATCGGTTCAAATCGTCAAATCAAACATCCTCGTGAACTCTTGCTTCAATTTCATGACTAGGTATGATGGCTAGATTGGTTCCACCTTCTTTGAATGATAGTGAGAATGCATCCCTATTCTTCAATCAGCCTTGATCCTTATATTGCCCCCTTTTCTTTCGAATTCCTTGCACTCGTGGAATTTTAAAATTTCAAATTAGTCTCTATAATGTACATATCACTTGTGCATTAACGTGCTTTTAAAGAACATCTTGTCCTCGCCTAGTTTGATGGTGTCATAACTTGAACCACCACCTTTCAAACTTATAAATAAATTAAAGCTTTCCCTTTGGGTGTTTGAATTATAAATTTCAAGTCAAACGTAAAAACATCATTTCTTCAAATAGTCAATGCATTGAACCTTCATACAACCAAAACTACAGAGGAATTTAGGATCATTCTATCCCATAGACAGTTTATTATCTATCATATTATCTAAATAGGTATTTGATTCTAAAATTCTCTTGGTTTCTTAGCAGGCGTTGATACTTAGATCAGTTAAGATACAAAAAAATCAACGTTTTTGGCGACTTCAATGGGGAATGGTTTATTTTTCAAGATATTTGAGGCTTTGTTTCAGATTTGATTGAAGAACCAGAGTCTCCATGGTTAAAAGTTTCGAAAAGAAAATTCAAAAACATTGTTGCTTGTTCTAGATGCAAGGGATTTATAAAAATATTATTCATAAATTTTTGGATGACCTCAAAAAGAGCCAAGAACAATCAAAGATTCGGGAGAATGAACTCCCTGGTGACTCCATTGAAAGATCTCTCAAATGCCTTGGAAACTCCATTGAAAGGATTCAAGAATCTCAAGAAGAGTTATATTATGACTCCTCTGAGGAGTTTCTTTCATGTCATGATGTTCCTTTATCTTATTCATCTAGCCCACCAATGGATTTACAAGATTCAACAAAAGGAAGAGTTATCCAAAGAAGGAGACAATTGCATAGAAGTCCTTTAAATCTACCAAAAGTAGTTTTTCAGATGCCTAATATTCATATGGAAAACAATTTCTACATTCTTTGGGAATACTTCGGAGGATGCAGAGAAATGTATTTGTTTATATTCAAAAATACATATAATGTTTTCAATCTCACTGAAGACAATGTTACACGTCAATTATTTTTACAAACTCTGCATGGGGATGCTCTTGAATGGTACAATTCATTGTTGTCTGGGACCATTACCAATTGGGATGTGTTGGAAAGTTCATTCGCTGAAAATTTTTCCTACCCACTGTCTCCCATATGGACACAAGACAATGAAGTGACTGACTTGGAAGAAGAGTCTAATCAAAGATTAGAAGATTTTTATGAATCAAGTTATACTACTGAAAATGAAAATAAGAATTCCAATTTGCAAGAGAAATATTTTAGCCTTTCATATACTCCATATGAAGATCTTTCGAGTAGGAAATTTGAAAATGAAATCGAGGAGCCTCCACCAAATGCATAAGAATATTTCATCGAACATACTCTTGTGGAAAATTTTGTAATTGATGATGAAAATCCACAAGAACATTGGTAGTAGGAAGAATTGGTGAAAGAAATGAATCTTGAGAATAATGATGAGCAAGATTGTCATTGCGTAAAGGAATAATGTTTTCAAGACATCTCTAGTGAATCAAAAATATTGGATGTGGTCAGTAATTATGAGAAAGGTGAAAGTATTCTCAGATTGTAAATTTCCCATTCAATAAAAGACAACAACATTATTGAGCAACCAAGAATTGATTATATTGAAACATGGTTCCAAAGCATTGTTGGCCAAACAATGAAATCATATTTTGAGCACATCTAGTTCAGTTTTTCTCCAGTACACTTAGAGGATGCCCCTGATTCTTTGGTACAAGCCCCAATATGTTCCCCAATTCAAGAGCTCATTCTAAATATCACTTGTATGCTTGAATGGCTCCATTGGAAATCTACCTATACCTAAAAGTGCCCCTTTTCTCTAAGTAGGTCAGGGTAGGTAAATCATGTTTGTACATAGTTTGTTTCTTCGGTCCAAGTTTTTCATAATAAAGCAATCGCTAAGTGGAGGCAATAATTGAACATAAATCCATAGAGGAAGAATTACAAGAATTTAATTTGAAGATGACTCCATAGCCCAATGGATAAGGAATATGGTCTTTAGATTCTGGTGTTCTCAGCAACCCACAAGGGGTTATTGTCCCGCATTTGGAGCCAATTATTGATTGAAAATTTAGTCACCTCTATTTTCCCACTCTTGGAATAATAATAAAAAAATTTATATCAAAAAAAGATAATTCCAAACGATCATAAGTTCATTGTGTATCCCATAGTCTCATCTTTGTCATGCATTTTGTGGATTCAAAATCTGAGTTCGTATGCTCAATATATCTAGGTTTTCATCTAATAGACAAAAGAGCACTTCCTCAATATGAGGCAAAGATATTTTTTCTTGGAACAAAGAAATATTGGAACCATGATCATTCTCATAGAACCACACCATTTCTTGGAACCATGTCCAATTTTTCAGAACCATGATCATTCTTATGGAACCACACCATTTCTTGGAACCATGTCAAATTTTTCAGAACCATGTTCATCTCTTGGAACCATTTTGGAACCATTCATCTCTTGGATCATCTCTTGAAACACGTCTCTTGGAATATAATCATTCCACACTTAGAATTTTTCTATCACTTTCCTATATTTTCCATTATCCCTCTACCTCCCTTCCCCACACTTCCTCTTCACTTCTTCCCATTTTTAATTTTATTTTACTTTTTTCCCTCACTTAACTTCTCCTCCACACCCGACCAATTCTCTTGACTTAGTAATATTTTCATACTTCACTCCCCACTCCTTATCTCTCGTCCCTCCTTATCTCTCCTCTTCTCTCACTTCCATAGGGCTCACTCACCTTATCGGGTTCTCTCCCCTTATCCCTCCACACCCCCTTCACCTTCGACAACCCTCCAACCTGCCTCTCTCTCCTCCCTCCTTATCTCTCCACTCTCCCTCACACTTGTCCAACCAATCCTCTCCTTATTCCTCCACACTTCTATCTCCTTACTATTACTTCACCTCTCATCCACCTATTCTCATACTTAACCAATATTCTAATCCCTCTCCCTTTACATAGCAGTCAACCATTTAATGACACGTGGAAACCAATAAGTCACTCAATGTGGTGGTTTTATTAACCAATGAAATGTTGACACATCACGATGAATGGGAACGTGACACATGGAAGTTGAATCATCATTGACTAGATGTTGAATCATCATTGACTGGGTGCTTGGTGGATGATGACTGGGTAGCCAAAATATTTAATTAATTCATTAATTTTCTAAGGGGTTGAATCTCTTAGCTTCCATAGTCTCTTTACGCTTCACATGTAAAGCATGGTAAACTTTTTACTATATACCATAAAATCCCAAACTCTACAATGAATGTGGGATATACATTTTGAGGAAAAAGTCAAATTTTTTAATGGAGTGGACGAAATTATATCAAGGGCTAGGATTGCCCCATTAGATTTGATCAACAACTACTGAGCAGTGATTTTCCGAGAGTCATAACTTGAGATCCGAGAGTCATATTTGGGAAAAATATACCTCGTTGGAAAGGTAATTAAACGAGGAAGATGATGGATTAGTTTTCAAGGGATGAAGTTGGACATCATTTTCTCAGAAATTGAAAGAAAAGTTAGCTATATTTTTATTCTTTGCTAATAAATCTGCTTGGTACCTCAACTTCATGAGCTCATATCTTGAGATCTAGAATTCCAAATTGCACCCAGGAGAACTCGTTGGGAATATGGAATGGTGTAGTTTACATATAATATGATTTACATGGATGATAAATTGAATATCACACTCAGAAGATAAAAACACTTTCTACTTTAAAAATGGGGGCAACTAATTAAAATTTTCAAAATAAAAGTTTATTAATTTTTTTTTATTATATACGAAAAGGGCACACTACAAGATACGAATGTCAATAATAAAAATTCATTAATGATAATTTAATAAGGAATTAATTAAAGTTTTTATTCCAAGAAAGAGAAATCCCTAACTACTCAAGAAGCATTGGGAACGATTTTAAAAGAATGAAGCATCATCAAAGAAGGGGTTAGAGAAAGTTGCACTATCAGAGCAAGATATCATAATAGAAGGGTCCATCCATAAAATGTAGCCAAGATTATAATCAACAAACAAATATATCCATATTCTCCATTCTTATTCTTCTTCTTCTTCTACACCACTTTCTCAAGGCTTTTTGTTTGTATTTCTGAAATAAACATAAGGCTAAGTTCTTGAGTGTCTTTCTTGTATTCTTCAAAGACTTGTTCTATATAAGATCATGGAGTATTTACATCATATATGTGACTGCCAAATGTAAGTCAATATTTTCTATTGGATTCATTGAGATTTAGTTCTTGTGTTTGACAAGCTTCATTTATGAACATTTCGTCAATTGGTTTTCTAAGATGTTTTGTATTGTTGAATATATTTATGAAACTCCATAGAGAACTACTTTGGGGTTTTACTTTAATGATTTCTTAGATCTTGGGATCTTTGAGGATGATATTTTTGAACTATCCATCGAATTCTTTCAAGTTATAAATGAAGAACTCATTTAAATTTCTTTGAAATGATCAAAATTATTTTCTCCTTTTTCTTGTGAGGAGATATAGATGTATCCTCTACTTGTATGTGATTTAGAGGGTTACATAAATGATGTTGAGTATACATATATTCTAATATTGGAACCTTTCTTCAATATTTTATTGTTGACAAGAAATTTGTTGCATATAAATATCAGATCAGGTTATCAAGAACCATTTCAATATAAAAATAGGCAATAAGATTTTGAGGTTTGTTGTTTAGCATTCTACCCAATTCAAGATATTCAAGATATATCTTTCGGCCAAAGAGGAGTACCACCTCTATAAAAATGCAGGGGGATTCATATCTTCCTGAGGTTTCTATTTGGACCTTAACTGATCTAGACATTAACAACAGGATATGATTTTAATGTAACATCCCCAACTTTAATCCCCACAAATTATAATATAATTGTATACATGTGAATTAGGCTCGTGAGCCGATATGTTGGGGTGAAGATCACGTATTGATTAATATGGTTGAGGACAAACTATGTATTATGTATATTGAAATCATTAATAAAAGTAGTAATCGTTGGTTGCGATACAAGAGGGATGAAAACAATAGGGGGCTATGATTCCATAAGAGAAAGGGGTCCAAGGGGGGATTATTCATGGGTATTAATCCAACCCACATTCCTAAAATAATTACCATTGTATACAAACCTTATATTTGTTGTTGAGTGTTCCCAAAGCTAATCATTAAACTCGTTTAAGAGGGTGGGTTTGAGAATTCATATCCCTTAGTTATTGGATATCATGAGCCTAAGTACAATCATCTTTGGGAGGAGTGTAAGTCAAACAAGCATGGGAGAAGAAGGAAAATGCGTATGCGGAAAGTGGAAGTTTTTTTACATGTAGGTTTTGGGCAACAGGAGAAGAGTTGATTATTGGGAAGAGCTACAACCATGTTGTGCTTTAAGGTAGACATTATTGGGCTATGGTTATGCTAGAAAAGAGGTTTGTGTTCCTGTAAAATGGGTTGTAAGTCTGTAGTGCATTTTTCCTATTGAGGAAATGGCTCAAGATCCTTGTGAAGGCTATTGTGAAAACTCATGAAAAAGATGAGAGTTTCTAGAGTCCCCAACTGAGAGATTCTTGGCTAACCGAGTGTATTGGAATCCTTGATAAATGAATGGTATACCCCAAGGGATTGTGAGTAGTGAAGGGGATACATTCATTTTCTTATGTAGGTTGTGGGGAAGAAAGATGGAGGATTGGAACTATTGGGGGAGTAGAACCTGTGTTTTGGGATGCTGAGTGTAAAGTGTGGATAGCAAGGAGGGTCGGATCTCTTTGTGGAATCATAGCCTCAGCTCGTGGGTGGCCTCCTGCTGAGAGAAAATGAACAATAGTGCCTATGGTTGGGAGGTTCATCCTTTGTACACAACCAATTGATTATCTATTAACATATAAGTTTTATGTTGTTTTTATGATGATATTTCGATGTGTAAATGGTTCATATGAATGTTATGTGTTTTCTAAGTGCTTACTAGATGCATTCACATTTTTAATATATGTTGTTAAATGCATTTTGATCTATTGTATTAGTCAAGTGGTTAAATATGTGTGTGATATATAGCTAGTAAGCTACAGGAAATTAATTAGTAGAAAATATTAATGTTAATGGGTGTTCCACATGTAATGGACCTCATTTAGGCTGGGGAACATCACATTATGGTATCAATGATTCTAGTTCAACATCGGGATTTTATGGTCCAAGAACTAGTGTGAATTTGGTAAAATTCATTGTTACAGATTCTAATCTATGATGAATTTGGGGGAAAATGGTGAAAAATCAGAGCGAAATCCCTAAATTTATGAGAAAATGCAAGTTTAAATGCCTCAAAATTATTGAAGAGATGATACAAGGAATCAATATATAGAATTGCAAAGTTAAAATTTGACTTGGAAGGTTGAAATTCATGTTTTAATGGTCATTGAAGAAATGGGTGAAGTTTGATGAATCGACGGTCAAGATCACATTTGATTTTGAAATCAATGACCTAGATTCATTGTAAATAGAATCAAAAACTTATAAGGGTTTTCAGTTGTTTGGAAGGAGAAGCAGATCGACGGTCAATATTCATTTTCGACAACTTGGAAAATGGATCAAATCAACAATCGAGATTTATTTTCGGCAATTGGGAAAATGAAACAAATCAACAGTCTGGATTCATTTTCAGTCATTTGGAAGTTGGATCATATCAATGGTCAAGATCATTTTGAATGGAAGATCGACGACCCTGATTCATCTGGGATTTTTTCAAATATTTGTAAGTGTTGGAGTTTGCAAAAAGAATTTGTCGATGGTCGATGGTCAGATTGATGAGATTTGCGAAGAGTTGTAGTTTGCCAACAAAAAATGTTGATGGTCAATTATCAGGTCGACCAAATTGGTAAAGTGTTTCATTCATCCCAGAGAAAACATCGGTGGCCAATGGCCAGTGTTCATGGATCACCGATTTATCCCTATTTTGAGATCAATGGCGCATATTAAAATACTATTATAGAAGTAAAAACAGTTTATTTTCTATGAATTTTCTAGTTTTCAAAGGTCTTCAACTTGCAGGGGCATTTTGAGGCCCTAAACAACGTTTTTAAGAGTTATAATTTTAGAAACTATAAGTGCCAAAGGCACCACACAATTTCTACAGCTTAAATAAATTAAATCAGATATATTTCCAATGAGTTATCTCGTACACAAAACAGAGCTCGTATGAGAAAGTTACAGTTGAAACAGTGCAAGGTCAAATTTTTGCACCAATTTACTTATGGAGGGCGTAACTCCTTGCTAGGAGGTTTTCTTGGGGCACAAGAGAAATATATGGAAAGCTTATGAAACATATAATTCAGACATGGAACCATATTTGTAATGTGGGAACATAAAAATGTGCAAGAAGAGAGAGAAGACAAATGTAGCATACAAGGATAAAAATGTAAAACATTCAAAACTTCTACAGGTTGTAACTACCATCCCGAAGCCCAGTTGAAGGTGAAATTGTGATAGATTTTTAAAAAGGTAATCATGAACATACCCAATTGAGATTTTGTCAAAATCCCAAAGGAATTGGTGTAGGGATTCATGAACGGGGATAAAATTGCTAAGTCAGGAGAAAGTGCAAAGAGGCAAAGTTGTCATTTCCAAATTGTTGCAGATTTTGACCAGATCACCAATTTGACAATATGAGAGTTGTTGTGAATTCAATGTTGGAATTATTATTTGTCTCTTAGAAAATTTTCATTGGCTCTTGATATATTTACCCCTGTAAGTGGAAAAAGTTGGTGTTTGATATTATTTGCACCGGGGAGAAAGATGCACAAAAGGGATAAATTGTCAATATTCAATTGACCATAACTGATGCAGGAGCATCACCAATGTCAAGCGAGTGTGGGCCAAACGCAACACATTTTGAGCACATGATAAATTGTTTAAAAACTTTTTGAAGATTGGATGTGCCAAACTTAAATGTGATAGTTAAGGAGAGGCATACTTATATATTGTAAATGACCTTGAGTGATCCGCTCTCGTCCATAGTAGGTAGAAGGCATTTAAGTTAGTAGGTAGAATTGAATTCCTATATTAGATAGTTTTAGAAGGAACGAGGGAAACAGGATATAGACACCCTCACTTGTATCATTGTAACATACAGAGCAAGAGCATAGAGGAGAAGCAGAGAGCTGTGTAGCAGACTCCATGTACATAAGTTCTGAATTAATACAAGAAAGTTGTGATTCAGACTCATGAGAGAGAGAGAGTAAGAGAAATGAGTTTCAATTGTTTCTCTATCTGAGCAAGAGTTACTGAAAGGAGTGCAGTTGAATTTGTCTGCAAGGAGTGCATCGACAAAGTGTTTAGAGGTTTGTCTCTGAAAGCTCAAGAGAGATAGCTTTTGTTCTCATTCCTCGGAAGTGAATTTGGGCACAAGAACCATGCAAAGTGTGCGTAGGTTGAAGATAGTTTCAAGGTTTGAAACCCGAGGAGTTGTTGACAGACTATTGCTGCAAGGAGTGCGCAAAGTTGGAGGTGTTCAACACTTGAAGTATTGGAAGGGTTGCCGCAAGGAATGAATGCAGGAGGTTCTCGAAAGGTTTGGAAGTTGTGGAAGATCTCAGAAGGATTCAAACTTGCTAAGTCATCAAAGGGAAGGGACGAACGGTCAAAATCCTGTGTAGAGGATTTGTGAAATCCCGCCAGTCGTCCGATCTGATAGAGAAGCAAGGAAGTTACGGTTGTTTCCAGAGTTTCAAGCTCAGGAGATCATGAGCCGTTGGATCCTCACCTAATTACCCGTCAGCCGTAGGATCTGACTAGAGTTGCATGGGGGTTAAACTCTCGCAAATAGAGTGAAGGTCCCAAAAGGTGTCGGGATATCGAGGTGTCGGAGTTCATGATACCGGAAGTCCCGTGGACAAGAGATCGGGTTACTTTATGGTGAAAAACTCGATTTTGATCTGGACCGTCCTTCTTGAGGAGACACGTGGTAGAGATCAAGCACTCGTCGGTATTTCGGCTACCGTGGTTTTAAGTTGACAGAGAAACTACAACATCGGGGAATCGCAAGTCGTGAAATCTCGAGACTGAATCCGGACTGTCCGTTAGTTGAGACAGGTGGCGATAATCAAGAGCCCGTCGACATTTCACATGTCAAATTTTTGGGATTCAGGAGGACATCAACATTTGACTTCGTGAAATCGCGAATGATCGAGGACCGCTCATCGGTTGGGACACATGGCAGGGATTGAGAGCCATTGGCATCCCAGAAGTCTAGAGACCAAGAGTTTGAGACCTTTTGAGTCCCGAAGCAGCAAAAGGATCACAGTCATTGATCTAAGGAAGGAAGCGTGTCGTGCGATTATCCAATTCAGAGATCCGAACACCAGGATTCACATAAGTGAGCATTCTTGACTTTGTATTTGGCGAAGTCCGAGACTTGATATGAACCGTCCATCCATTTGGGACGCGTGGCTGAAATCCTTCAAGACAAGGTTCGGTGTTTCACGAATCCTAAAGATAGGAAACATTTACATTTCGGAACTGCAAAGTCCGGAATCCCGATAAGGAGGAAAGTTCCATTGAGGGGCCAGCTGTCATCATATCGGAAAATTGAAATTCAAGAGATCGATAATCTCGAGGGCAAATGCATTTCAGCATTTGAAAACCCAAAGTCCCAAGGGAGATCAGGGACCATTGGTCTAGTAGACGATCACGATCATTGATCGTGTATAAGGCGAAAAGGGGTTCCTAGTTGACGTCATATCGGGATTCGGAGGATTGGAGATCCTGAGGATAAGAAGTCCCATACATTTCGACATTCGAAACCCTGAAATCCTGAAAAGAGATAGGACTGCGGTCACATAAGGGGAGGTCGTGTGGACCAAAATCCTAGCCCAGGGGGCTAACTGAGTTAAAGCATCTCAGGATATCGGAGATTGGGAAATCAGGAAGGCAAAAGTTTGTGACATCGGGGATTGGAAAACCCCGAAACCCGATTTCTACTTTTCTGTTGTGAACGGAGGAGTGATTGGGCCTAAAGGCTGTAAGGAGCAGAAAATCCCTATGGGTTGATTTTATCAGAGATTCCGAGGAGGGATTAAAGAGCCGCTTCGGCTCGAAGGTGGAATTAGAATGATCCTTAAGACCGGGAGGTTAGCGCAGAGGCCTTTGCCGAGGCAGAGGATGCGTCTGCATCGATAACTTTATGCTCAGTGTTTGGAATTGAGAAAGAAATAAGTAATTGGAAATGTATTGGATAGTAGAATCCATATATCCACTCAGAGTTTAGTTTTGAACCAAATAATTCTCAAGGAATCGGAAGGAAGGTTACCGATGGACTTGAAGGACACCATTGAACATAATGAGAATTTCAGGAAGCCATATCTTTTGTCTCGTAAATAATATTGAAGCATGAGTATGGTCATTGGAAAGGTAATCTAGAGGAAAAAATGATAGAAGATATAAGTTCTCCAGGGGAGCATTGTTTTTCTCCATAAATTTGCAAGAAAAAGTGGAATTGGATTCCATGAACCATGTAACAACTCAATGTGAAGATTGTTCCAAATAATATCAAAATTTGGAGAAACTTTCGCAGATGATAGAGGTGAGTACCAAAGGTTATTGTTGGGTAAGGAAGAGTATAAAAAATCATGATAGTGCATATGCATAAGTATAGAGGAACATTTGAAGTGCAATATCTTGTAAAAGTAAAAAGGGTCTCAGCTTATTAACAAGGAATTGTTAATAAACAAAGGAGCACTTGAGCAGAGAATGTTGTGTACAGGGATTGCTAGAAAGAGGATAAGATTCCACAATGAGGATTGTGTGAGTCTGTTCTATATTAATCCAAGGGTCCATTGGACAGAGAAGCAGGTCAAGCTTGTATAGTTGGCTAAAGCATAAAAGAGTTGCAAAGGGAAGTGTAGGGATGTAAAGCATGTGATGCAAAGGTTGAAAAAGGAATAAAAAGAGCAGAGAAAGATTTGTATTTAGTTGTTGTGGAGTATGAATGGATTGCAAACGAAAATAAAAAAATATTCTCACATAATGCATGAATCCAACAAGTGAGGAATGTCATAAGAATGCACAAGGAGTTAAGGAGAACTCCATAGACTTAAAGGTAGAAATGTAGTGAAGGATAAAAAGCTTGTTGCAAGAGAAGGAAAAAGGATATCATGAGATGAGGTGTGACTCATGGAGTGGATGATTCATCTATGTTTGCAAGAATTGGAATGAAGGAAGAAGGAATTTCTAGCTATGACTTAGCTACTTTTTTCTAAAAGTACTCAGAGAAAGAAAGTTTCCTTTATTATCAGAGTGCGTAGTGGAAGTATGGTACATGTGCAAATGGAGGAGTGTAGCATTCCATTTGGAGAAGAATGGTCTTGAGTGGATAAGTAGTGTCTCATAGTGAATAACTCACTGAATTTAAGAGAGTTATTTAAAATTGAGCAAATCCATGGATATCAAAAGATATTAGAAAAGATGGCATAAAAGAAAAAATTTAGAATGTTGAAATGTCAATCAATGAGAGTGGTATTTCAAGTTTGGTTTGGTCAAGGAAATAGGGAGTAATTAATTAGATTTCATTGCTAATATTCAGTTGGAGTAGTGCATGTTAAAAAACTATGAATATTGAGAATTGTAGCCAAAAGATGTTGGGACATGATTCTCTGCATAAGGGAAGCAGTTATGAGACAACAACACAAGTGGATCTAGCGGTTGGAAATGCAGAATGGCCAAGTGAGCCTTGGCTAGAGAAGGTTCAGATAAAGAATTGGTGATGTGCATTTGAGAAGAATGGGAGTGCGCATGGCAGAAAGGTTCTACAAGAATTCAAAGATAGTCATCTACAACAAAAAATTACATAAATAAATAAACTTGAAAAAAATATGTGCTGGAGTGCATGATAAAATCGATGCATGATCCATACAATAAAGGTAGAATGAATGTACATGAAATAGGCATGATGAGATTAATTGATTAGTGCATATTGATGGGAATTTTGTGAATATGGACATGCCTAGACATGTATATGGCATGAGTGTAGACAAATATTAGTATGTTGATATATATACATGAATTAATGATGTTGTGATATTTGAATAAGACTAATGATGGATTGTGTATCTGGGAAATTGTTTATAGCATGGTTGAAAATAATTTTGATGGTGTTGTTGCGGTATATAAAATCCATACCTATGAAGGCAGAGGGGGGATGGTAAAAATGTTGATCATAAATTGGTGAAGGGAGCTTGTGATCTTTTACAAAATATAAAATGATTAGGTTGCATCAAGTAATTTGATAAAAACCATGCAGGTATGCATTTGGTTGCTTATGTTGCATAAAATGATGAAGGGAATTGAGGTAAGAATTCCCTCGGTTAAAATTAAATATTTTAATTGATGAGAAAGGAAGAGGGCCTTCAGTATACAAATTCCATTGATGCTTGAATGCATTTATGTAAAATGTAATTGCATATTATGTTATGATTGGTTATGAGATCATAACCAAGTCAAGTCAAGATATATATTCATCCTATAACAATGAATGCTAATAGAAATAGCCATGTGTGAGTCCATGATGTGGTTGGACATGGAAGGGATATTGCGCCATCCAAATGATTAATTGTATTCCCCGATATAGCACCCAATGTCTGTACCACAACCTCTTTACCGACATTGAATAACACAAAGGAATTATATCCCTAGTGTTGTGTATGGTTTGAAGATGAAGTTATCCAAATAATTGGACATGTAAATGGGGAGGAGATTGGATGATTAATTGAGGTGTTTTCTAGACCTTCCAACCCACCATGGTGAAATACATGACATGGATATATGGTATTCCGGAGTCAATGCAAAGATGCATTGTGCAGATTTGGCCATGGGTATTGGAACATTGGTTTCATTTATTGGTAAAGTTTGATTGCATTATGAAAAGCTATGTATGCTATATAATGCATGTGAAAGGAATTATAGTTTCATTCCATTTAATGTGAATAATAGTTGGAAGTGATTGATTTTTGAGAGTAATATAATTTTGAAATCACCTCATGGATTGATTGCAAATGTTGCATTAGAAGGATAATGTACATGAATATTAACAAGTGGTTTGGTTGAATGAAAGTTGAGGAAATTGAAGGAAAATGGTATTGGATATGGCAATGGTGTAATCCCATAAGGAATATTGATACCTATTGTTGCAAGAGATAAACATAAGTAGTAGAACACTCATGCTTGGGAAATCATGTTTTCCTATATAAAATAGATTTTTAAAATTATTAATTGAAAATTGTTATAATGATATCTCATGATTGTTGTATGTGTGTACATAAGAGATAGTAGTTATTGAAGTTGAGAAATATTAGGAAGAAGGAAACTGTTAGGACATCGAAACCTTATGATTTCCACATATTACAGATTATTAGTGGGAGTCTAGCAGTAAGTTGGTGCTCTCCTTGCATGTGAATGCCTTGGCAAGATGGATCACTCAAGGGACTGGGAAGCAAAGAAGAGGATGACCGAGCCTAGAGGGAGAGTATAGAAAGGATGAGGAAACTTGATAAATGCATATGGCATGGTGGCTAGGATCATGTCACTACTACATATGGGCGGATTATTCCACGAAAATTTTCCACGCTTCAACTAGTTTCATATTTTTTTTAAACAAGGCGGGATTTTCGTCGCTATTGCCATGAAAGTTCATCGCAATATCGACAAAAATATTATTTAAATCTAGTCGGTATTTTCGTCACTATAGCGACGAACTTTCGTGGCAATAGCGACAATTTTTTTTTCCTATCTCATTGGTTGGTGTTAACGAATAGTTTACTATTTTATCTATATATACGTGACTTTAAGAGACTTTGCAACACAATTTCTATAGCTCCGACACTATCCTTGGCTTTTGTTTGAGCTATTTATTTTTTCTGTCACCCACCGGTTGAACAAATCCAATTCTCGATCTGCATAGCTCGGATTTTGAACTTGCAAGGTTAGTATGTTATTTTTTACTGATGTACTCATTTAACTTGTAATTTTTTTTTCAAATGTCCAAATTTCATTTAGCTTGTTTTTTCCTTGATAATATATTATAATATGTGTAGTACCATATTTCATGTCTTTGGTTTTTGGATCTAGTTAGTATATTCTATGGAAAGGGGTATGTGGATTCCATAATATTCTAGGTTTATGGAATCCACATACCCTTTTCCTTTCAATTGTAGTTATAATCTCTCTCTCTTTTCATTGATAAAGATATGGAATTGCTCTTGAAACTCAACCCTGATTGGTGAAATGATAGTAATTGATTGTTATTTTCTTCTCTCTTTTAATTTTTAAG
>JZKD02S0829941.1:248481-264064 GCA_000966675.3 Picea glauca
TAATATGGCAATACCATATTACATTGTAATATGGCAATACCATATTACATTGTAATATGGCAATACCATATTACATTGTAATATGGCATTACCATATTACAATCTAATATGGCATTACCATATTACAATGTAATATGGGAATACCATGTTACATTGTAATATGGCATTACCATATTACATTGTAATATGGTATTCCCATATTACATTGTAATATGGTAATACCATATTGCATTGTAATATGATAATGCCATATTACAATGTAATATGGCATTGCCATATTACATTGTAATATGGTATACCATATTACAATGTAATATGGTAATACCATATCTCGTGTAACTTTTTTTTTAAAAACTTAATGCCATCGTTGCAATATCGACGATAGTTCATCGGAAAAAAATTGCATTTTGACCATCGTGGCAATAGCGATGAACTTTCGTCGCAAGTTGCCACAGGTTTTCGTCGCACATACAACATCTTCATCGCAACTTTGGCCTTGATGAATCAATGTCGTCGCTATTGCCACGGGTATTCGTCGCAAGTTGCCACAGTTTTTCGTCGCACATACAGCATCTGTGTTGTAATTTTTTGACTTGTCATAAATTTTCGTCGCAATTATGACAAAATTTCGGCGTAATTGCCATGGTTGTTCGTTGTACTTCTGACAAGGTTTCGTCATAATTGCAATGATGCATAGGGTTAACCGAACTTGAAGGTTGTGACACGTGGAGATATAATTTCGTCAATGTTTCCACGCACACCTGGATTGTCGATAGAGCGACGAAATTATTCCGACGAAAAACAAACTCGGTTTTCATGGAAATTGCGACAAATAAGTGTGGAAATATCAACGAAAAACCATCGCAAATTTGGTCATGTGTACTAGTGTGTGGGCATGTCATAGAAGAAAAATGAGATCTGACAGTTTTGTGAAGTACAAGATAGCCATACATATGAGTATTGGTTTATGATTTCAAACTTATGCTGAATAATTGTTTATATTTTGGAGTTGAATCTCTTTTGAATAAGAAATTGTTACATGATAATGGATATTATAAGTATAATTTCTTAATTGTTTCTATATGAATAGATAAATAATTAAAGACATGTAACGAGAATATTTTTGGGGACAACTAGAAAAAGCAAGTTGTTAGGCTTGCAGAAGAAGCAAGTTGTTAGGATTGCATAAGAACCAAGTTGACAGGCCTGAAGAGTGAAATCTTGTGTGGGAGTTGCATTGTCAAAGAGCCAAGTTGTCAGGCCTAAAGAGTGAACTCCTACGTGGGAGTTGCATTTTCAAAGAAACAGGTTGTCAATTCTAAATATTGAACTCATGTGTGGGAGTTGCACTGTCAAACAACCAAGTTGTCAATCTTGAAGAGTGAACTCATGTGTGGGAGTTGCGTTGTCGAAGAACTAGGTTGTTAGGATTGAATAGTGAACTCCTATGTGGGATTTGCACTATCAAAGAACCAGGTTGTTAGGCCTGAATATTGAAATCTTGTGTGGGATTTTCACTATCAAAGAACCAGGTTCTCGAGCTTGAAGAGTGAATTCATGTGTGAGTTGCAGTGCAGAAGCAAGATTTTTGTTGGTTATTTCCTGGTGGCTTTCCTAACAACAAGTTACCTTGATATCCTAGTAGTGATATTCCTAGTTACATGTGCGAGAGAGACCTTGATAAATGAATGGTGCATCCCAATGGACTGAGGGAAGTGAAGGGGGCACATTCCTTGGGTCATCCTTGATAAAAGAATGCTACAACTCGATGGACTGAGAGTAGTGAAAGGGGAATTTTGTGCATATGGACATGCCTAGACATGTATATGGCATGAGTGTAGACTAATATTAGTATGTTGATATATATACATGAATTAATGATGTTGTGATATTTGAATACGACTAATGATGGATTGTGTATCCAAAAAATTGTTTATAGCATGGTTGAAAATAATTTTGATGGTGTTGTTGCGGTATACAAAATTCATACCTATGAAGGCAGAGGGGGGATGGTAAAAATGTTGATAACAAGTTGGTGAAGGGAGATTGTGAGCTTTTACAAAATATCAAATGATTATATCACATCAAGTAATTTGGTAACATCCATGCAGGTATGCATTTGGTTGTTTATGTTACATAAAATGATGAAGGGAATTGAGGTAATAATTCCCTCGGTTAAAATTAAATATTTTAATTGATGAGAAAGGAAGAGGTCCTTGGGTATAAAAATTTCATTGATGCTTGAATGCATTTATGTAAAATGTAATTGCATATTATGTTATGATTGGATATGAGATCATAACCAAGTGAAGTCAAGAGATATATTCATCATATAACAATGAATGCTAATAGAAATAGCCATGTGTGAGTCCATGATGTGGTTGGACATGGAAGGTATATTGCACCATCAAAATGCTTAATGGTATTCCCTGATATAGCTCCCAATGTCTGTACTGCAACCTCTTTACTGACATTGAATAACACAAAGGAATTATATCCCTAGTGTTGTGTATGGTTTGAAGAGGTAGTTATCCAAATAATTGGACATGTAAATGGGCAAGAGATGGGATGATTAATTGAGTTGTTTGTTAGACCTTCCAACCCACCATGGTGGAATACATGACATGGATATACGGTATTCCAGAGTCAATGCAAAGATGAATTGTGCAGATGTGGCCATGGGCATTGGCACATTGGTTTCATTTATTAGTAAAGTTTGATTGCATTATGAAAATATATGTATGCTATATAATGCATGTGAAAGTAATTACAGTGTCATTCATTTAATGTGAATAATAGTTGGAAGTGATTGAATTTTTAGAGTAATATAATGAAATCACCTCACGGATTGAGTGCAAATGTTGCATTAGAAGGATAATGTACATGAATATTGACAATTTGGTTGAATGAAAGTTGAGGAAATTGTAGGAAAATGGTCTTGGATATGGAAATGGTGTAGTCCCATAAGGAATACCGATACCTATTGTTGCAAGAGACAAACATAAGTAGTAGAACACTCATGCTTGAGAAATCATGTTTTCCTATATAAAATAGATTTTAAAAATTATTAATTGAAAATTGTTATGATGATATCTCATGATCATTGTATGTGTGTACATATGAGATAGTAGCTATTGAAGTTGAGAAATCTCGGGAAGAAGGATATTGTTAGGACACTGGAACCCTATGATTGCCACATATTAAATATTATCAGTGGGAGTCTAGCAGTAAGTTGGCGCTCTCCTTGCATGTGAATGCCTTGGCAAGATGGATCGCTCGAGGGACTAGGAAACAAAGAAGAGGATGATTGAGCCTAGAGGGAGAGTATAGAAAGGAAGAGGAAACTTGATAAATGCATATGGCATGGTGGCTAGGATCATGTGGGCATGTCAAAGAAGAAAAATGAGTTGAATTCTTTCTCCTGACAGTTTTGTGAAGTACAAGATAGCCATACATATTAGTAGTGGTTTATGATTTCAAACTTATGTTGAATAATTGTTTATATTTTGGAGTTGAAAACTCTTGTGAATAAGAAATTTTTACATGATAACGGATATTATAGGTATAATTTATTAATGGTTTCTATATGAATAGCTAAATAATTAAAGACATGTACCGAGAATATTTTTGGGGACAACTAGAAGAAGCAAGTTGTTAGGCTTGCAAAAGAAGAAATTTGTTAGGCTTGCGGAAGAACCAAGTTGTCAGTACTAAAGAGTGAAATATTGTGTGGGAGTTTCATTGTCAAAGGGTCAGGTTTCCAGGCCTAAAGAGTGAACTCCTATGTGGGAGTTGCATTGTCAAAGAACCAGGTTGTCAATCCTGAATATTAAACTCATGTGTGGGAGTTGCATTGTCAAAGAATGAAGTTGTCAAGCCTGAAGATTGAACTCATGTGTGGGAGTTGCATTGTTGAAGAACTAGGTTGTCGGGCTTGAAGAGTGAAATCCTATGTGTTATTTGCACTATCAAAGAGCTAGGTTGTTAGGCTTGAAGACTGAACTCTTGTGTGGGAGTTGCACTATCAAAGAACCAGGTTGTTAGGCCTGAAGAGTGAATTCAGGTGTGAGTTACAGTGCAAAAGAAATATTTTTGTTGGTTATTTCCTGGTGGTTTTCCTAAAAACAAGTTCCCTTGATATCCTAGTAGTGATATTCCTAGTTACTTCTGCGAGAGAGACCCTGATAAATGAATGGTACCTATCGATGGACTGAGGGAAGTGAAGGGGGCACATTCCTTGGGTCATCCTTGATAAAATAATGCTACAACTCAATGGACTGAAAGTAGTGAAGAGGGTACATTCCTTGGGTTGGGAAGGTATGTGGAAAAGATCTCGTGGAAATTGAGATAGTTGTAGGAGAATGTCAGTGGGTTATGTATATGTTTTTGGGTCGGAGTGCCTATGAATTTATGGTTTTTTGGGTCATAGTGCCTATGTATTTATATTTAGGCTAGAATTTATGTGTGATATTAGGTCGGAGAGTCTCTATGTTGATTAATGGCCAGGGAGCCAAAATTTTAAAATGAATGTACACTGGGTGGTGTTGTGCACTAAGGACAGTGCAAAAATAATGGGGAAGGGAATGTAACATCCCCATTTTTAATCCACGCAAATTATAATGTAATTGTATAAATGTGAATTAGGTTGGTGAGCCAATATTTTAGGGCGAAGATCATGTATTGATTAATATGGCCGAGAGAAAAACTATGTATTATGTACATTGAAATTATTAATAAAAGTAGTAATCACTTGCTACAATACAAGAGGGATGAAAACAAGGGGGGGGGGGGTATGATTCCACAAGAGAGAGGGTTCCAAGGGGGAATTATCAATGGGTTTAATCCAATCCACATTCCTGAAATAATTGCCATTGTGTATAAACCTTCTATTTGTTGTTGAGTGTTCCCAAATCCAATAATTAAACTCATGTAAGAGGGTAGGTGTGATAAGTCACATCCCTTATTTATTGGAGATCATGAGCCTAAGTCACATCCCTTATTTAACTCTAAGAGTCTCTGGAGGTGCGCTGAAGGAGGATTTACTCTCCTATGCAAAAATTAACCTCAACATCCAAGTATTAGGGGTTGAAACACCTCATAAAAGGAGTGTCGTACAGAATTGCAGCAAACCCTAGAGGTCGTACAGAACTACAGATGAGAAGGACGACTAGCTTTAAATGCTTGTGCAGGGGTTCTTCAAGACCTATGCTCTGATACCATATTGATTTTTCAATAAGCTAGGCTCAAGCATGAAGTTAATTAAATTTGTTTTATAATTTTACTTTAACCATAGACAAATGTAGTTTCACCATTAAAAAATTGTTGCAGCAATCAAGATCACAAGAAGAAAACACCATGCACAAGTACACAAGAAGTATCCTGGGAAACCCTTCTAAACAAAGGAATAAAACCCAGGAAATACTTGTTATATTATTCAAGAGAAAGACCTCCCACACCAAAACCCTAGCACACAAAAGGGTGCTCACAAACCCTAGAAGACTAGTGCCCATGAGAGGTATGCACTTCAGCCCAAGAACAAGTACTTGCTGAAATTTCCAAACTCACACTTGTGTTATGATTCCTCAATGGGGAATTTACCTTTATTTATATTAGACTGAGTATATCAATAGTAGTGTGTATAGGCACAATAGGTCCGACCTCAATAACTCACAATATAATTAATAATTACCATATTAATTATCTTTTATATTAATTATATTTTACATTAATTATCTTTCACCTTATAGTGGGGTCGACTTGTACCCTTTACATCACAAATAGGGTTACAGGTAAGTCTGAATCTTGGAAAATATAGCCAGGGATCTCATACACCCACTAGTGCTTAGCCACTAGGGGCACATCCATCTGTGCTTAACCACAGAGACATTCACATCTCTATCTCATTGTGTCTCACAAGAGAATCACACTCACTAGTTCTCAACCACTAGGATCACGTTCACCTGTGCTCAGCCACAGGCACGTCCTACTCATCAGATCGCTTTCTCACTTCATCTCACAGGAGAATCATCTAGAGTATCACATCATATCAACTCTCTACATAGAGGAGACTAGTACATTGTTTCATATTTGTATTAGAGAGAAAAACACACCCAACTCACAGGCTTCCTCACCCCACATAGGGTCACACAACGTTCCATATTCGTCTCTGAGAGGAACCACACACACATCTTATGGGCACACCCAACTCATGGGCTTCCTCACCCCACACAGGGGCAAACAACATTCCTTCTCCATCTCATAGAGGAACAACACACCCATCTCATGGGCACACCCAAATCATGGGCTCTCTCTCAAGTCGACTCACTCAGTATGTGTCCTGGAGGATGTCTCACGCAGTTGTAATCATCAACACTCACTACCCAGGAAATTCTAGGATCCTAAGATCCTTGAAGGAATATGAAACACTTTAGGATCCTTCGTCAAGGTCTCATAAGTAACAAAGGCAACAAGGTATATTTCTTATACTAGAATTTGTGTTTATATGAATGTAGTTGTAGCTCTCCCAAATTCAATGGTAGTGTCTTACCAGGATGAGGAGTGGACCCAACCCCTATATTATGAGCATATACCATTTAGATGTAGAAAATGCCATGTTCACGACCATCTTTTTAGGGACTTCCCCCTACACACTCCTAACCCAACAAACAAAGAGAAAGAGGAAACATATCTCGAGGGGTTCACCAATATCCAAAGCAAGAGAAAGGTTAAAAAATTACCACCTAAACAACCATAAATGACCCAGTCCAAGAATTCGACTAACATATTTCGAGTCCTAGAAGATAAATCTAGTGAACCACTTGCTACAAATAAAATGTTGAGCACACACTTATATTGAGAGGGGGAACTGAATCAGTATAAGGATATCTTTTTATTTTTGAAATTCATAAACCATAATGAAGAAATTACATAAATATAATAACTAGACGACACAATATTTAACGTGGAAACCATTTTGGGAGAAAACCACAGAAACTTATTTTTATTAATTTGTAGGCACCAACCTACTCAAGACACTAATACCCATTGGTTTTTGTAGGCACCAACCTACATGAGACATCGATCCCCTCTTTTTTTTGTAGGAACTGACCTATAGTAAACATTTGTCCCCTCTATTGTTTGTAGGCACCGACCTACAAGAGACACCAATCCCTTATGTTGTTTGTAGGCACTGACCTATAGGAGACACCAATCCCCTCTGCTATTTGTAGGCACTGACCTACAGGAGACACCTATTCCCTTTGTTGTTTGTAGGCATCGACCTACAGGAGACACCAATCCCATATGTTGTTTGTAATGTAGGCACCAACCTACTTACAATTTCTTCATTTGCATTTCCTTCACTGGTTTGCTCGTTACTTCGACTTTCACCAGATCTTCTCTGCACTTGATACTTTTGCTTTCTCCATATCAGCTCGACACTCACTCCTTATGATTTTGTCAGATCAGCTCAATACTCACTCATTTTTCTTTCGCTCTACCTTCACCAAATATTATTGCTTCTACTTCTGCCTTAGATATGTTTTTACCAGTTTTGCTTGCTAGAATGCCATATTTATTTTCTAGAACAATAGATCTGATCTTCACTAATATTTAATCATCGCTCCTTGAAATATATTCAATCGTCACTCCTCAACTGTCATGCATAAGAATATTACATTTTCACCCACACACACATTTGTTCTCATAACCCTCTTCTCCATTTATACTTTACCATAATATTTACATGAAAAGTCATGTTCATTTGAAAATACATGACTTTTATTAAATAATAATTAATTTTCCCCATTTTTAATTTTTAATTCACTTTTTAACATACCATGGATAAAATACCACCACGGTTTTTAAATACATGTGAAAATACCATGTGCACCTTCACTTTTACCTTTTTAAATCCACTTTCATGTTTACTCCAATTTTAGATAAACTCCACTTCCACTTAACTTTTCCACTTTTATATTTATTAAAGTCACATTTATATTTGAATTCTTACTTACCTTTGACATGAATGAAAATAATTTATTCAATAATCTCCCCCTTTGTCATTTATGGCAACCATGTACTCAAAAACACTTAATCCTTCAGAAATAGAAAGAATTATCCCTTGTCTGCAAATCTCCCTATCTACAATTATCCTCCCCATGTCTGCAAATATCCCCCTATCTATAAGTATCCCCCTTTGACATCAATGGAAAATGTATGCTCCCCCTGAGTTGTGCTTATTTTTTCTTACTAACAAGATGAGGGGGATATCACTCCCAATTTCAAATGTTTCTCTAGGAAGGGGTTTGGTAAAAATATCTGCAACTTGTTCCTTTTGTTGTACTTCTCCCCCTTAGACTGTGCTTTCTCTGTTTGTTTTCTGAAGTAGCTATCCCTATGAATGCATTATATTTCCTTGTTGTAATTGTTGAGTCTTCTTTGTTTTTCCGTCACTCTCCTAAACTACCCATTTTGCTACTTATTAAAAATCTACCAAAGACTTGATATATGTTTCACTATCACAGTAATATTAGCTACTCACAACTGATAGGATTGGTTTACTTCAACATTTTCTCACAATCTACTGCTAAAAAATGAATGGTATGTTGTTGTTCAAAAATTTTCCGTCTACAACTTATCACATATCCATGTGCTTTTTATATTCAAGTTTCTATGTGCCTTCATATATTCTAAGGGATCTTCCATTATCACAAGTATGTTGTTGGTTTGGTAGTGCTTGAATGTCATCAAACCACCATTGAGTTGTCCTTCAAAAACACTTTCCTGAACATAGTCAAGGTTGGTCACAATGTATAGAATATTTATGTCGAATTTTCTTTTATTTTGAACAGTAGATACCTCAAACCATGCCAACTCCCAAAGTTCCATGCACCACTCCCAAAGGATTTGAGGTTTCCTTAGACAAATGTGTACATATTTCGTCAAATTTCATTCTCAGCTTTCAAAAATCATTTAAGGTCTGAAGAAGGAATGTCCTAAATACTGAATGAAAATTATATGCATGTTGCAAAGAATATAATTCCCTCCACTTGCACTTTTTTTGTCATCAACATTGCATGCCTCAATGGTAAAAACTGCTCAAACATGATACAACAACACTCCTAAAGAATTTTGAACATTGTCACCAACAACACAAGATAATTAGTCTCTATCAATCTAGATAGTCTTTGTATCCAATATAAGCAGTAGTACATCTCCAACAACAATCAAACATGGTTGGGTTGGTCTCAGAAAATCCAAGTCGATTCAAATAGTCAATTCATAAAGAAGACATTTGTTGGGTTCACATATAAAAAACTTCAAGTATTCCCCCTCTAAGGGATCAATAAGTAGCATCAATAGTTCTTGTCAAAACATCCAATTGACAGACAACCTAATTGAAACTCTAATCGACTGTCATGTCGAGTCAATTCCTAGTTGAACATTGCCAAGGAAATCATTAGTAAGTTAGAGAAGTGTTTCATGACTGTAAATTTGATGATACACAAAGATACACAATGATATGAATTCCTCAAAAATCTATTCAAATGATTCCACGATCATCCATCAATCCAACTAGAATCTATCCTGGTAGTCGGCATTGGTCCATACTTCTGACTTTCATGTATATTCTGCAATGATTTGAAAGCATGATTTCCATTCCTTTGATTTTTATGGTGAGGATGATGATAGGGAATAGATTTTTTTGTTGGTTGATCATAGGAAGTAGGCTCAAGGTTAGGTTCACTTACATAAGTAGAAAAACCCGACATATCAACATAAATTTCATTTGTAACAACATGCTCAATTACTGGTATGTGAGGACCATGTATCTCATCGATTTGTTCGACACAATCAACAGTAGATTGTTATTCTATAAAACCAATCTGAACTCCTCCTACAACAAATAGAACTTCATTGGTTGTAGCAAGGCTAGGTGTAGGTAGGAAGGAAACAACAACATCATATCCAAGACCAATATTAATTATTGGAGACCTTTGAAAATTGATGATATCATCTAAGATTTAAATACTCTTTTAAAACTTCAAGCTTCTATTCAAATGATCAATTGAATTTTCCAAATCCTTTCTTAAGGAAACAATCTCAAACTCTAGCTCTTTGCAATTTTCTTCCTTTTTCTTCAACTAGATTCTCACCACTTATTTTGTCTTTCTTGCCTCTTCTAATTGAAATTTTAGGATTATGATAATCTTTTCTAATTCTTCAAGGCTTTGTGACATTTTGGCTTTTGAATCGTGATCCTCTTCTTCATATTTTTGTAGTTTCTCCTTTTGTTTCAAATTCATTTTCCTTAGCTTCTTTATTTCGCTTAAGGCACAGATGAGTTCTTCTTCAAGATACACTTCTCCATTTCTTTCATCATTTTCCTCTTCTTCTGAATCCATCATTTCTTTCCCTTTGTCTTCATCAATATTTGTTTCAATTTCCATAAATAGAGGTTCTTTTCTATCACTATCATAATTTCTTTCACTGCTTTCTTCATATGAGTCATTGACCCCTTTTGAGTAGAGGCTTTTCTTTTGCTTATACGAGTTCTTCTTTTCATGCTTGTCATGTTTGTAGCTATTTTTGTGTTGATGATTTTTTCTCTTTACATTATAGTCTTCTTCATTATCACTACTTTCATTTTTTTCATATGGACACTTAGCAACAAAATGTCCTACATTTCCACAGTTAAATCATTTAAAGGGCAACTTACCTTTGTATTTTCCAGATCCCTTTTTGAGTTTTCTTGGAAACTTTTTTTCCTCTACATATTATTCACAGTTGGAACAATTGCTTGATTTGTGCTCTTTTTTCTTCATCTTCTTTGAGGCTCTAAAATCTACTTCCATTTTTTATGGTTTTTCCTTTTCAGTCATCATTTCATATGCAGTGACGGTCCCATGAAATTCATCCATTGTTAATTGATCAATATCCTTCATTTCCTCAATGGAAGAAACTTTGGCATAAAATATTAAGGGGACTAACCTCAACACCTTTTTCACAATCATTGGTTTTGCAACTGTTTCACCAAGTGTTCTGATGGTGTTGACAATTTCATCCACATGGAGGATATATGCTGCAACATTTTCTTCACCTTTCATCTTCTGACTCTCGAACTATCTTCTATGAGTTTGGAGCTTAGCCTTCTTGACCTTATCATCGCCTTCATGAATGTTTTGAAGTTTGTACCAAACTTATTTCATTGATTTTCAATGCATTACTTTGAAAAAATCTGATTTTGCAGTACGTACAAGATGGAACTCATGGCCTTTGCATCATTTTCACTAGCCTTTTTCTCGGTCATATCTGTTGGTGGATTTTTTGGGGTTGTATAACCAATCACGACTAATTTCCAAATATCAAAACCAAGGGCCATTAGGTATATTCACATCCTTATACTCCATAAGGCATATTTTTTTCTGTCAAACAACAGAGCCTTGTTTGTAGAGAAATCTTCCTGACTGGCCATGTGTGCTCCTGAGATCTACGTTCCAGTGGTTAGACTGTTTCTGAAGGAACCTGCTTTGATACCAATTGTTGAACACACACTTATACTGAGAGGGTGGGGATGAATAAATATAAGTCTATATTTTTATTTTTAACATTCGTAAACCATAATGAAGCAATCACATAAATACAACAACCAGACAACACGATATTTAACATGGAAACCCTTTCGAGATAAAACCACAATTTTTTTTTTTTATTAATTTGTAGGAACCAACCTACAGTTACAAATTTTTGTACGAACCAAACTACTATAGATACCAATCCTCGTTGTTTTTTGTAGGAACCAACCTATAGGAGACATCGATCCCCTCTATTGTTTGTAGGCACCGAGCTACAAAAGACATTGATCTCCTCTATTGTTTGTAGGCATCAACCTACAAGAGATGTCAATCCCTCTATTATTTGTAGGAACTGACCTACATGAGACATGAATCCCCTCTATTGTTTGTATGTTCCGACGTACAAGAGACACCAATCCCCTTTATTTTTTGTAATGTAGGCACCAACCTACTTACAAGTCATTCATTTTAATTTCCTTCACTAGTCTGCTTGTTACTTCTACTTTCACCAGATCTAATCTGCACTCACTCCTTCTTCTTTTTCCAGATCAGCTCGGTAGTCACTCCTTATGCTTTTTCTATATCATCTTGATGCTTGATCCTTATGCTTTCTCTCTACCTTCACCATATATTCTTTCTTCTAATTTTGCCTTAGATATTCCTTTACTAGTTTTGCTTGCTACAATGCCAATTTTATTTGTTAGAACCCCATATCTTATCTTCGCTAACATTTAATCATTGCTCCTTGAATGATATTCAATAATCACTCCTCAAATGGTATGCATAAGAATATTACGTTGTCACCCAAACACACATTTTTTATCATAACCCTCTTCTCCATTTATACTTTACCATAAGCTTTACATGAAAAGTCATGTTCATTTGAAAAGACACGACTTTTATTAAATAATAATTAATTTTCCCCCTTTTTTATTTTTAATTCACTTTTTAACATACCATGGGTTTTAAATCCATGTGAAAATACCATGTGCACTTCCACTTTAACCTTTTTAAATCCATTTTCATGTTTACTCCAATTTCACTTTTACCTTCTTCTTTTTTAATCCACTTTCATGTTTACTCCAATTTTACGTAAATTCCACTTCCACTTAATTTTTCCATTTTTGTATTTATTAAAGTTACATTTATATTTGAACACTTACTTACCTTTGACATCAATGACAATAATTTACTCAACTAAACCAAAGACTCAAAAGGAGGAAAATAAGAAAGGGACTGAAACAGGGAAAGACTTATCTAAGAGGAAAAGAACTGATAAAGACCCAGGGAAAGAACAAAAGGCAAAAGAATAAGTAGCGATGAGAGAAAACCAAGGTTCAAGATCAGATTCAGAGGAAGAGTTAGATCTAGATGCAACCCAGGATATGGATCTTGAGGAAATTATAGTGAATATGCCAGCTCTTTGGGAGGCCCATGGAGAACAAAAGGTGGATAACCTATTGATTTCTTAACTCTGCAAGTTGTAGAGGGACATATTAAAGGGAAAATCCATGGGTATTACTCAAGGAAGGACATCAAAAACTACAGGAAATATGGGAATAAAAACCAAGCCTCTCAAGTCCTAGAAGAACCCTGGAGAGGAAAAAAAGAAAGGGAGGAAACCTCATAAGAAGAAAATAGAAGAAACTGGGGCCCTAATGGTTGACTCAATACAAGTAGTTTACCTTCCATATCACTACTTCCCATCCCAACCAAAATGTTAAATATGAATATCACATCCTAGAATATTAGAGGCTTGAAGGCCCTGTCAAAACAAAGAATGTTAAGAAAATGAATCACCCAGGAAGAGGCCGACATAGTGATGATACAAGAAACCAAAAGTGATGTCGAAACAATGAAAATAATTGCTCATAAACTATGGCCAGGATGTGAAGAAAAAATGATCGAAGTCGAAGGGCCATTAGGAGGTATAGCCACCCTCTGGGATCCAAATTACATATATATGGAGGATCATGTGGCCAGGCATAGGATACTCACCCTAAAATTCAAGGTCAAAGGCACAGAGGAAATGGGGTATGTTTCAAATGCATATGGTCCCCAGTCCCACAATCTCAAGATGATATTTCTGGATGAAATAAACTTTTTATCCATCACTGTGCAACATCAAATATGGGTAGTATGGGGGGGGCAGGACTTCAACATGATTAAGTCCCCCATAGAAAAGAACGGGGGTATCTGAAGACTTGAAGCTGAGAGCATGGAATTTGGAGAACTCATAGATCACCTCATATTAATAGATGTCCCATACAGGAATGGTATGTTCACCTAGAACAATAAAAGGGGAAAGGATCATAGGATAGTGGTCTGCCTAGACCATTTTTTGATCTCTGAAACCTGCTTCTAGTCTAATCAAAACCTATCAGTAGATATCATCCCATACTTTGGTTGGGACCACTATCCCATAGTCCTGGAATGGAAACAGGTCTTGATGCAGGGCCCAATACCATTTTGGTTTGAGAAATTTTGGCTAGAGCATCCAGAATTCCTTCCAATCCTGGTTGTCTGGTGGAAAGGTTCGAAAGAGATTTATGGGACTAAGATGTTCCAGCTTCAACAGATTCTCAAGTGTGTTCTTAAATGTATTAGGAAATGGAACAAGGAGATATTCGACAATATTTTTGAAGAAAAAAGAAACTTAGAACAGGAGATGGAAGAGATCCAAAAGAAAGGGATCCAGGGGATATGCTTAGAACCAGGGAGGAAGAAATCAAAATATATCTATATAAGAAATAGATATAGGAGGAAGCATTATGGAAGTATAAATATCAAGTCCATTGGCTCAAAGAAGGGGATACGAATTGCAAATTATTCCACAACTTTACGCTCCAAAGAAGAAGTCATAGTTGAATAGCCTCCATCAAAACATGGGAAGGAAGCATCAAAGAGAAACAAGAGGAAATTGAGGAAGAAATAACAAATTATTATTGGCATCCCCTCTCTGAACCAGATGAAAAAAGAGAAGAAGCTATCACCAAAATTATCAAATCCATCCCCAAGTTGGTTTCCCCTAAACATAACCAAAATTTTATGAGACCAACATCCTTAGAAGAAGTAGAGAGTATTGTGAAGAATATAGCCCCTGGAAAAGCCCCAGACTCTGATGGATTCACTATCGATTTTTTCTAAGTTGACTGGTAAATTATTGGAAGGGATATATGGGAAGTGGTGGAGGAATCTCTCAGCTCCAGGTCGATTCCTCTAGGATTTCAATGCTACCTTCATCACTCTGATCCCAAAGATCAAAGGAGATAACTTTGCAGATAAGTTTTGACCTATCTCCCTATGAAATGTCATTTATAAAATTGTTTCTAAATTAATTTCTTCTAGGAACAATCCTATCCTCCCTAACATCATATTGCAGGAGCAGGGGGGATTTGTAGAAGGTAGAAAAATCCTGGATGGGATTTTGGTAGCTCATGAAGCAATCCATTCCCTCAAGGTTTCTAAAAAAGTTAGGATGCTTATGAAATTGGATATGTCCAAATCCTATGATAGAATGAACTAGAACTTCTTAAGACACATGTTTCTAGATTTTATCTTTAGGCTAGACAGGGTAGAATGGATCTTGAACCTTGTCTCCTCATCCTTCTATTCCATTATCGCGAATGGGTCTCCTTCCAAAACCTTCAACCCATCAAGACAGCTTTGTCAGGGGGACCCCTTGTCTCCTTTCCTATATATCATTCTAGTTGAAGGTGTTAGTCATAGCCTCTCCCTAGCCAAGAGAACATGAGATATTAAAGAGATCAATATACATTCTATGTAGGAGGCCCTGTCCCACCTCCAATTCATGGATGAAACCTTGTTATTGGGTTTACCAACGGTGAAATAAGATATTCATTCAAAATAATTTTGGATCTCTTTAATCATGCCTCGGGGACCATCATCAATATGAAAAAATCCCATATATTCTTCTTTAACACCCTCCTTCTAGTCCAAAGAACCATTTCTCTTCTTATGGTCTTCCAACCTTCCACTCTTCCGGA
>JZKD02S0829941.1:264105-274112 GCA_000966675.3 Picea glauca
CAACACCCTCCATAACCCCTTGTGGGAGGAAATCATTGCAAAATAGGAAGTGAAACTCAACAGTTGGACCCACCGCTTTATTTCCCTCCTTGGCAGGATCCTCCTAATAAAGTCGGTCCTTTTGGCCCTCCCCTGTACCTCTTTTTTCTCCGACCATCCCCCTCAAAATTCCTTAGGAAGATTCAATCAATGTAATGGAATTTTATATGGGGGAGCACAACCAAGGAAAAAAAATGGTCACTTTTGGCCTAGGGAAACCTCTGCAAACCTAAGGACAAAGGAGGCATTGGTAACAGGGAACCTCAAGTGATTAGTCGAGCCTTGGCAGTGAAACTCTGGTGGAGATGGGTAAAATCCAAAAATTCCCTCTCAGAGAAGCTATGGAAAAATAAATATGCTTCCTAGATTCCTTTAGAGGACCCGATTTAAGAAGATGGGGATAGGCCCAGCTCCATGATCTGGAATAATGTCTGGCGTAATCGTACTTTGGTTCAATGATAGTGTTTCTGGGAAGGGCATAATGGGAACTCTTCCCTCTTTTGGGAGGATTCCTAGGACGAACTACCATCCTTTGGAAATCTGGAGCAGCTAGAGGACCTTAGACAGACTATGGAACAAGCAAGGTGGTTGAATGTGCACCAGTATTGGAAATGCAATCAGGAAAGGAAAAACCCCTTTGTACAACTTTGGAAACCTTTGTAGGATTGGTCAGTTCGGTGGACAGAGCATACAAGAATCTTGATGAATATGGTTCTGCTAGAATGGAAACTAGAAATTAGGGAAGGAGAATATATTATAAGGTGGGGCAGAATAGGGGACAACAACTTCCGGGTGAAATAATATTACATAGTTGTGATGGGCATAAGGGAAGACCAATGTCGGCCTATATGGGGTAAAGTTTGGAATTCGACCATCTGGCCCAAAATTTCCTCGTTCTTCTGGTTGATGGTCAATAGGAATATTTTAACCTGGAATTGCCTCCTCCGCAGAGGTTTTTTGGGGCCCTCCAAGTGCGCTCTATGCTCAAAAGTAGGGGAAACCATGGACCACTTGTTGGGCTCCTACAAGTTCATGACCCAACTTTGAGATAGAGGAGTGGTATTCAGAATAACAGACCCTATTATAAATAAAAACTATATAAAATTGGAGCAGTAATATCTTTGTCAACCCTATTATAAATAAAGCTTGGGAAACCTTCCTAGGATTCCTCCTCTGGAAGTAACAGAAGAATATTTAAAGGAAAATCCCTTACCATTGCACAATTCTAGGAAATCATCAACACCAATGTGAAGGAGTCCATCGCAACCACTTCTTGGTCGCCCCAACACTTAAAACTGGAAGGGAATGAGGTCCATATCTTCAAAATTTGGAATTTTTAAGCTTGTGTGAAGTTGAGGCAGTTAGGGATGAAGTCTCCTCAAGCACACATGAGAGAGTAGTGAATCTCCCCTCATGAAGGGTTCATCAAATTGAATTTTCATGGAACCTATAAGGAAAACATGGGCACTACATGGGCAGGAGGGGTCTTCCAAGATCATAAGGGTGAAGTAATTATGGCGTATGATTCCAATTTTTGAAACACAACCAACAACGTGACAGAATTGGTCAGCCTTCTTTGAGGATTAGCGATTGCATAGAAATATGGGTTTTAGGTGTTCGAGGTGGAAGGTGACTCCCAGGTCCTTCTCTCGTCTCTAAGGAAATTTTTGAATGGGGTTACTCCTGATCGAGTTTCAAGTCTCTAGAGACTAAGTCATGGTTTAGCAGAGATAGGTTTTATTACAAATTCTTTGTCAATCATCATCCCTGATACGGTATGGAGGAAAGCCTATTCTATGGAAGATTGCATGGCGAACATCGATGTCATGATGCATGGTCATCACAAACTTTCGTGGTAGAGGGATCCACTACCATAGGTGCTGCGAGACCAGCTGGATCGGTGTCAACAAGTGGACTCAACAGGTGGGATGGGTTGGAAACTTGAAGGGATGATGACATATTGAGTAAGTAATATGATATATGTGGTCTGTAGGGAGGACAGATGGTTCAATTTTCTCATGCAAAAAGGAGGTGAAGGTACGTCACATATCGAATGACATGAAAGGTCATAGACAGAGGGGTAGTGAAGGACATCAAGTTATGGAAACCATTATGCTCAAGCATGGGAGGAGTAGTTATCCCCCCAGGAATGGTATGTTGCAATCATTCTTGAGTTAGGAGAAGGACCTATTTTGAGCCTGGGTAAGCTATGGCGATGAAGGACTAGGCTAACTGGATTACAAATTCGTGGGATCATCATGGAGAGATCATCTAACTGCATCGGGAGAGATTATATCCACAATGAGGACCATATCAGTCACATTTATGAGGAGTAAATAGTCATTAAAAGAGGCAAAAGGTTTATTGACATCAGAGTCTCACTCTTTCTGTTGTGCATTGCCTCACAACCTCCAATTCATCTCTAAGGTGTGAGGCACAGAGAGAGAATTGAAACGAGGATGGCTCGACACTAGAAGAATAAGACTAAAGGTAGTTTCAGTGGTTGGCATGATAAAGAATCATTTTCATCAAGAGGTCGTGTCTACTCCACGTGGGCGAAAAAAGACGTCGTTGTTGTAGAGGCTCGGTACTAGAAATTTTGTTCGGAAGAGGAAATTTGGACCGTCGAAGATCTGGAAAACTCAATCAAAGAGCGGTGTAAGGATACCGAGGACACAAAGATCATATTGGGGTACATGTTCAACTACATACTTAGTGACATACTCATTTTTCCATTTTCCCTACTATTTAGGAGGACTTCTATTTATAGAAGGTCTATTTTTAGTCGGTGGATTCCTATATGTAATACCATGGGAAAATACCATGGGTTTCCAAAACCATGCGCTCATAAACCACCATTAGGAAAATTCCTATTTTTTTTTTTTTAAGTAAAAAAGGGTGTTGCCTGCTATATTATATTAACAAAAAGATACAGCGGTTCTTTAGTCACCAAGTGTGTCGCCATTTTACCGGAAACCAGCACAACTTGGGGCTCATATGTTCCTTCTGGATAAAAAACAAAAGATTGTTTCTCCATCTGTTCTGCCCAAAGGAAACCAGGATAGATGTCCATGCATTGGCTTAAGACTGTTTAAGGCATTACAGAGAGCTTTGTTATAAGCCTGGACTTGACTCTGAACAACAAGAGTTAAAGAAAAAGGGAGCCCCAACATGGCTGGAAGTGAAATAGAAAACTAGACTGAAATTAACTAGATCAAATACCCGGTGGCCTATCGTCCTCGTCTTCCTGCCGCACTGCTCTGGCCTGGATGACAAACGGTTGGGCGCACGTTGGGAATTTTTAATTTGTCGGGGCATTGGAGTACGCATCTAGAAGCATATCCAATTGTTGTCCCATTAAGAGGGCTCTATGCTCCTGGTCTACCATTTGTCCTCGTAGTTCAAACACTAGATCCAAGTGTGCCGCATGGATGAAGGGTGGTGGGGAACCAGTATGTCCATGCATGGTTCGGTTGGGAGTTGGTGTTGAGGTTTCGTCACCCTCACCCGGAGTGACCTTTGTTTCCATTGTAGTTGCCTCGCCTGGAATAATCGCCTCTGTGTCTGTGCTGCCCACACCCTTGTCCATGGCTGGTATGTTTGTATGGTGCACCATTACCATGCAGGTCCCCTGCGAGACCAAATCCATGTAAGGCACTTCCTCGACATAACACATTGGGAATTCATCAAAGAGCCCCCCCCCTCGTACTGCCTCTTTCCTGAGGTTCCAGGGAAGTCGAAGTGTTTTCCATGTAAGGCACTTCCTCGACATAACAGGTTGGGAATTCCTCATAAAGCCTCCCCCTCATGCTACTTCTGGCTTGAGTTTCAAGTGCAGTTGGAGGATTTTCTTCCTGCATAGTGCCTGTGGGCTACCAATTTTCCGAGAATGAGAGTTGTTCTGGTGGGGTCTAAGCATGCCCCTATGTCCTAGACTCAATTGCATAATCTTGGAGTGAGAGACGAGTTTCCTGTGCTCTCTGACGAAGAATGGACTTGGCCAGCAAGAGTGCTCTTTCCAAATGTTGTATCCTCTGGCGTTGAGCACTGTGGGTGTACCAAGCAGACCTCCGATGAGGTTTTCCTCGCTCCCTAGGCATCGTGGTGAAGGAGTGGGTATCAAACGCACCAAGGCTTAGAAAAGTCGAAAGGATGCAGAGAAAAACATACCAAAGCTCACAAACGGCAGAAAGTTGCAGAGCAAGAATGAGATGAATGTGACCATACCTCTTCGCTTTCACAATCTTGTGGGACGGCTGAACATGGCTTCGAAATAAATCTTCCATAGTAAATTCTTGCAGGTCCATCCCTTTCCTGTGAGGGAGAAGTTGCTCACTCAGAGGTCGATTGTAATGGCCTACTCCCATCGTTAATGTTGAATAGATGGGGAGTGGCCTGCCACATTTAATATGAGGTTGGGATCTATACCAGGTGGCGGTGTTGTGAAACGTGTCACCCCATCTGAGGCTGAGGCATCCCTGCTAGCAAGGTATTTGCATTGCCTTGAGAGTTTAGTACATTTAGAGAAATTGGCTTGCCAGTGGATGAGTTCTAACTTGGTATCGACTCCCACATTAGCCAGGCAGTCTGCTACTTTGTTTGCTTCTCTTTTCACATGAGAAGGGACTATGGTGAGGTTGGGGTTGATGAGAGCTCCAAAGTCTTCCAGAAGTCCAGAAAGCCTCTAGCTGAGAGAGATTCGCAGTGGATGTTCTCCGTGAAGAATTTTGGTGATGAGCTGAATGATGATCTAAGAGTCTTCCTCCACAATGACCTTTTGATGTTGATTGTGAGTCACAACCTTGAGGCCTCGAATAAGGCTTAGAAGCTCAGCAACATTGTTTGTGTTTTCACCCAGGAAGCGTACCACCAGATGTATGATCTCTCCAGTATGGTTCCGAAGGACTGAGTCAAATCCTGCCAGTCCTAGGTTTCCCCTTAAGGTGCCATCAAAGTTTATCTTGATGAAACCTGGTGGAGGGGGGCTCCATATTTTTGGGCTGTTGGAATGGTTGCCTTTTGCCTTCACAGGGGTGTGAACATGAATGTGTATATTCTAGATTTTGAGAATATTGTTCTCCTCGGGAGTGCATTATAGATCTTCAGGGTTCCAAGGTTTGTTGTTGACTGTTTCTTGAATTAATTTCTCAACCCGTTCCCACGTGGTAGCAGGAGGGGAGGCTTTCGAATGAAAGATTCAGTTGTTCCTTTCTTTCTAAATTTCCCATAAAGTGAACCTAGGGAGAAGATACCAAATGCGTTCAAGAATTGGGTTGTGGAAGGAGATCGTATCCCAGTTCACGATTGTGTCCCTAATACTGCTCTTGTTTCTATTAGTGCGTTTCATTGCTTGGGCTCCCCAATCCCAAATCTGCTGACTATAGTGGAAATTGTTGAAAAGATGTTCCACAGTTTCCTCTCTCTGGTGACATAGAGTACACCTAGAAGGGCCTATAAAGCCTCTTTTTAAGAGATTATCCCAAGTGAGGATATGATTTTGAGCTGTGAGCCATAGGAAAGTTGAAACTTTGGGCCAAAGGATACCATTCCAGATTTTGCTCCAGATGATTTCTAGGTCCTGATTTTGGTAGTTCCCCTACAGGTAATAGGCTTCATTAACCAAAAAAATACCTGTGGTAGAGTGTCCCCATTGTAGGATGTCTGGTCCATATTTGATTGGTATTTTCCTGTGGGCAACACATGCTTTCTAGGCTTGGAGATCCATGTCTTCTGTGAGTTGTAATTCTGATCTCTCTGTTTTCCATTGTCGCTAGGGCTGGTTCCTGTGAATCGAATTCCAAAGGTCTCTGACTCTTTGAAAAATATTCGGATGGAGATCGTGTCTGAGAGGATTGAGATCTTCCAAGTCACAAAGGGGGGTAGTTTTTTCCACAAGTCCTGCCAAAATAGTGTGCTTTCTCCATTCCTTACTTCCCAGAAGGCGTGTCTATGAATGAGAGGGCGATTTTTCCAGGTCGTGTTCCAAATGTTGGATCCTTGGATATGGTCATTGAACCTGATTAACTAGTTGGCATGTGTATTTGGGGCATACTTTTCTTTCCATATTTGCACCCAGAGTTTCGTCAGATGTTGTAACCATATCCACCACATTCTAGCTCCCATGACTTGATTGAGCTTTCCCGGATCACGTAGTCCCAGCCCTCCAAACTTTTTGGGCTTGCATAGCTTATCCCAGCTAACCAATGCCCATTTTTTATTGGCTTGGTGGCTGTGCCACAAGAAATTTCTTTGAAGGCCCCTGATTGCTCGAATTACCGAGATAGGCATTCCCAAAGCAATGAAGAGGTAGGTGGGTAGTGCCTACAGGACTGACTTGAGGAGAACCAATCTAGCAGCAATATTAAGAGGTCTGAAAGTCCAGTTGCTTAACCTGTGGGAGATGGAAAGGAGAAAGTTGTCCCAAGAAATGGAACACGTCGGCTCCCCTGTGAGGGGTATGCCAAGATAAATGGAAGGAAGGGAGCTCTTAGGTATTCCTAAAAGTCTGGAAATATGGTTCTATACTGCAATTGGCGTATTAAAAAAGTAGAGCTTAGATTTGTCCATATTTAAGATCATGCATGAGGCTTCTGTAAAGTTAGAGAGAATGGAGTTTAGCTTGGTAGCTTCACCGGCTGTGGGGGTATTCAATAGTAATGTGTCGTCAACAAATTGACTGTGCGAAGGTGCTGGATGGATGTTGTGAAGGGGTAGTCCTTTGAGGGAGCCTTCCAGAATCGTTGCCTTGATGTAGCTCCCTAGACCTTTGACCATGAGAACAAAGAGGAAGAGAGAAAGAGGGTCACCCTATCTAATTCCTCTAGTAGACGAGAAGGGTTGGGAGGGTATCCCATTAAACAAGATGGAGAAAAAGGCTGAGGAGGTAAGCTTGAGAACCCAATTGAACCAAAGATTATCAAAACCAAAAAACTCCAGCATGGAGCGTAAGTATTGCCAACTTACTCTATCAAATGATTTTGAGAGATCAAGTTTAATAATCATACCTGGTATCTTATTCATTTTCAAAGAGTGGATCACCTCATTAGCCAGAATAATGTTGTCCATGATTTGTCTCCCTTCCACATAGTCGGCTTGCTCTTTGGAGATGATAAAAGGTAGGATTGGCTTGAGGTGAGTGGCGATGACTTTTGTGATAATTTTGTAAATGACATTGCATAGGGATACTGGTCTGAACTGCTTGGGATGATTGACTCGCTCCTCCTTAGGGATGTGAGTGAGAAAATTTTCATTGAGCACAGAGATTACCTGGCCGGACGTTCTAGATTCTTCGACAGCCAGCCAGACCTCTTCCTTAATTAGATCCCAGCAGTGATGGAAGAAGTCTGTGGTAAATCCATTCGGGCCAGATGCTTTTCCTGGGGGAATTTCTTTAACAGCTGGGTCCACTTCAGCTTGAGTGATGGGGCATAGAAGCTCTTCATTTTTCTCAGGGGTGACCAGCGAGGGTATGTGATTCGTTATTTTCTAGATTGCTTCTTCCTTGTTCTCGATGGTTTCCATGAGAAGGTCTTTGTAGTATGTGTTGAAATCCTCATAAATTTGGTCATGTTCCCTTATAGGAATTCCTTGAGTGTCCTCCAGTTGAGTAATGTGGTTGATGTATATGTGGTGCACCATTTCTCTGTGGAATAATTTTGTGTTTCAATCGCCCTCTCTGAGCCATTGAACTCTGGACTTCTGATGCCATAGAATTTCTTCTTGCTTTCTTCGTTCCTCCATTTCTGTTTGGAGCTCCTCTTCTTCTTTCATTAGATCTAGGGTTCTACTTCCTGAGATGAATATTCTTTGCAAGTCTTCGAGCTTGTGTTCAATTTCCTGCTGTGGTTGGAAAATATTTCCAAAGGTGGATTTGTTCCAGATCTTTAGTTGTTGCTTGAAGTTTTTGAGGCGCTGCTGGAATTTGTACATGTGAGTTCCATGTTCCACTTCAGCTTGGATCCACCAAGTTTGTGCTATCTCATGGAAGTCCAGGTGAGAAAGCCAGAACTTTTCAAAGAAGAAGGTTTTAGGTCTAGGGATGTTACCAGGATCCAGACAAAAGATGATAGGCCAATGATTTGATCATGATTTTGGCATTATGTTGGCTTCCATTGCTGGGTCTCCCTCAAGAAGGGTTTCTGCTACTAGGAAGTGGTCTAAACAGAAAGCTATGTGCTGGTGGCCAGAGCATCGATTGGACCAAGTGAAAATTCCATTTCGGGTTTCAATATCCACCATGTTTAACTGATCTATGAGGGTTTTGAACTTACCACTGTCTTGCTCCAGCCTTTTAGTTCCTCCAGTTTTCTCCTCCAGTGTCAGGAT
Organism: Picea glauca; assembly: GCA_000966675.3. Lineage (NCBI taxonomy): Eukaryota > Viridiplantae > Streptophyta > Pinopsida > Pinales > Pinaceae > Picea > Picea glauca. The sequence continues at coordinate 272,470 of JZKD02S0829941.1, forward strand.
CATGGTGAAGTCGTTTCCCATGACCCAGTTGGGTGTATTCAACAGAGTTTTGACATGTTTCATTTTTTGTATGAAGCTTTCCTTGTCTTGTGCACTCTGCAGTCCATAGACATTTGTGATGGCTCCTTCCTTGGTAGATCTTGTTACTGTGAAGTAGTCATGAGAGTGCCTTTCGTGGAGAAGGGTTGTTGCAATGTGACAGTATGAGGGTTCCAAAGAATGGATAACCCTCTGGAAGCTCCCATGGAGTCTTGATGGAAGAAGTCGCAGCCCCTCCAGCTTCTTCGGAAGATGTTTTCATCTTCTGGTCCCACACATTTTGTTTCTTGCAAGAGTAGAACATCTACGTTTTCATCTTTGATGCAATCTCAAAGGATCCTTTGCTTGGATCTACCATTGAGCCCTCTGATGTTCCAAGTGATTATCTTCATCATGAGGAAGGAGGGGGGGTGGAGGTATCCCTTCGATAGCCTGTGAATTTGTCCTGAGTTAATCATTAGGTTTCCTACTTCTTTGATAAGCTGGTGGGTTGTTTTGCATCCACTCCTTTTGTTTTCCTTAGTTTCCCACTTAGGTTCTGTGCTTGGGTCTGCAGTTATGCCAAGTCTCGCTGTAGATCCAGTTGTGGAGTTTGTGAAAACTTTATGGACTTTACGAAGTTGGTCCACAGAAATGTGTTGCAGGCCTTGTTGGTTGAGGTCTTCCTCCATCTTTTCCAGGTCTATATCCTCCAGATTCGTTTCATCCAACTATATCGTGGTGTCTCTGTTTGTTCCCTTTTGAGTAGCTTGGGTTGGTCCTTTCGTTTGAGTCAGATTAGGTTCCTCTGGGATTTTCTCCTTCGCCTGGGTTTTTTCTTTATGAGGGTTTTGTATTTCCTCCTCTTCTGGCAGCTGAGTCAGAATGTCATAGGAATTTTTGGTTGGGACTTTTGAGGCTGTGCTTTGGTTCTATTTTCTTGGTGGATTTTTTTTCTGACCTGTGACGTTGGTGAAGCCATATTTTTTCTTACCATCACCAGCCTTGGTGCTTGGAGTGTTCAGGGGGAAATCTCTGAAGAGGTGGTCGTGCTCGTGGCACTTCCTGCAGTGAAAGGGGATGTGTTCTTAATTGATTGTTTGATTCCAGTCTTTGTCCTGATACTCTAGAGTGATTGATCCTGGAAGGGCCTTTGAGATGTCCATATAAATGCAGATGCAGGCATATGAGGTACACTTTCTCATCTTTGTAGCTTTCGATGATTTTACATAGCACCCCATTGTGTTCCCGATATCCATGAGTATTTCTTCCAGCCAGAACTCTTGGGGCAGTGAGTACATACGTATCCATACTGGTGCCATTGTAAACTCCTCCTTCTCTGGGCTGAATCTGCCTATCCCAACGCGCATAAACAAGCCTAGTGATTTGTAGAAGTATGGTCCATTATCGAAGATTCTATCCTTATCTTCAAGGTTGTACAAGATTATTGTGAATAAGCCCTTGGAGCTAAGATGAACTTCGTAGTCTCCTTTGGGGTTCCACTAGTCCGTGATCAAGCATGTGAGGTCGCGTTCAGTTGACCATAGGCCTAAGAATTTTCCGATTAGGGAATGCTCCATCATAAACTGAGTATGCTCACCTACTCATGTTGAATTGATATGTTA
>JZKD02S0829941.1:274162-287022 GCA_000966675.3 Picea glauca
ATCCTATTGATTTGTAGAAGTATGGTCCATTATCGAAGATTCTATCCTTGTCTTCAAGGTTGTACAAGATTATTGTGAATAAGCCCTTGGAGCTAAGATGAACTTCGTAGTCTCCTTTGGGGTTCCACTAGTCCTTGATCAAGCATGTGAGGTCGCGTTCAGTTGACCATAGGCCTAAGAATTTTCCGATTAGGGAATGCTCCATCATAAACTGAGTATGCTCACCTACTCATGTTGAATTGATATGTTAATGAGGGGGTTTGTCCATTTGCAGAATACACTTGCCTGGTTCCCATCCTCAAGAAGCTTTTGGATGAGACGTACTAGGTTCTACATCCATCTCTTTCCTGAGCCCCTATTCCTGGGTGAAAATTTGATCTCAAATATGCAGCAGCAGCTCGAATGTGGGTCTTTTGACACGGGTTCCCTTCCTGTCATTGGCCGTAATATCACTGTACGAGGGGGGTTTCCCCCCCTCTTCCGGACTCATCCTGGCTGCTCAGTCATCTCGTGGTGCCTTCACCCAAGCAAATTAGTCCGTTGGCTTGGAGCAGTTGTGTCAGTGCATGCAGCAAGCACGCCTAAGGCGTTACGTATCCCTAGGGTTTCCTGGCGTAGAAAATCGGTGAAAAATTCCTATTTTTAGTTACCAATAGACCAATTCCTATTTTTTAGCCACCATTAGGAAAATTCCTATTTTTAGGAGACAATTCCTATTTCCTTAATTTTAGGAAATATGTCTTATTTCATGGTTATAGAGCACACTTTATTAAGAATATTATACTCCTATGGAAGTCTATATTACCCATATAATACTTGGAGTTAACTCACTTCACTTATTTAGTGACTTTTCATAATTAGCAAATTTTCACTCAGTTAGGACTTTAGTTCCATTCTTGGACTCTAGTCTTATTCTAGGATATTTTTTCTATAATGGAATGCATGTTGACTTCATGTGGAGTTCTCACTAAGTCAACACCTATATTTTATACCTTTTCTTATTATTAGCAACTTTTGAATTTAGTTAATTGTTGTTATTGGGAGAAGTTACCTTTTTACTTGAGCATGCACATGAAAATTCCAACCTAGTGCACATTACTCTTCATGTGGATAATCTTGTATATTGTACTCATTATCAAGGATTAATACATTGTGATTAGATTTGGTTTCTTAGTCTCTTATGTGTAAAGATTGATTTTGTTTTTCTCTCTCCTCTCTTTCTTTTGAAATTAGCTAGTGTAGTATTTCTTTCTCACAATTAGGTCTTGGATTGTGGTTTAATCCTACATGGTATTAGAGCCATTATTGTGAGGGAGTATTCACTTTTATTGCAGGTTTATAGATCATATTGGACAGTCCATATAGAATTATGGATCAGCCATCTTCTTCCGTGATCTTGACACCCTTCAACTACTTTGAGTGGAAGCCCAAGATAGAGCTTCTTCTTCGAAGCAAGGGTTTGTATAGGATCACCATGGGGACTGAGGTGTAGCCTACTTCAGCCATAGAGAAATACAAATAATTCAACATAATGGATGAATCCTATGGTATATTTTTCTTCAGCATCTCTCCAGATTTCCTCTTTCATGTCAATATTTGCAAGACTCCTAACGATGTTTGGACAAAGTTGAAGTATTTTATGGGAAAGAAAGACAATCTAAGAGGTCATCAGCTGGAGAATGACTTACGTGCATTGAATCCAAGAGATTTTGAGACCATATAGGACTGATTCTGTAAGTTTAAAAATTTTCTTTCTTATGTTAAGGCTTGTGGAATTGATAAGAAAGATGAACAGTTAATCTTTTCAATTTTACACTTCTTCTTTTCATACTATTAGGTTAGATATGGGGTCTACATGGAATATACCATCCCTACATGATTTCATGGAGTCACTTATCCATGAGTAAACAAAGCTCATCAAAATAGGGCCACTTAAGAATTCCAAGCCTCATGCACTTACAGCTCAAGAAAGTTCAAAGAAGAATAAGCAGAAGAACAAGGGCAAGAAGGACCAAGAGAACAAGAAGGAAGGTAAACAAAATTCCACAGATGAGATTTCATGTTCCAAGGCATCAAAAGGAAAGAAGGAGAAGACAAAGTGTTCCTATTGTAACATGGAGTTCCATTCTGATATTTCTTGCATGAAAAAGACCATAGATCTCATGGCACAAACACTTGAGCAACATCACCTCGAGGATTGTATTATAGATAATGCAAGGTAAAACCATCATAAGAAAGAGGTAATGGTCATGCATTAATTGCTATTTCATCTTCTCCTAATTATTGGGTGCTTGATTCAGGGGCTACCCATCACATGGCCTCATCGAATATATTTTTCTCATACATGGAGACTTTTTCCAGACCATTGATATTCATGGGAGATGATTCTTCTGCAGAGGTGTGTGGTAGAGGTAGAGTTGATCTAGACCATGGATGATTTTAGTATGTACTTCATGTTCTAAAGTTTTTAATGAATCTTATCTCCATCTATGAAATCACTCATTCAAGTTCAGGGAAGAAGGTGGAGTTCACTACGGACTCAGTTATTATTTCTGACCCATCAGATGGTTCAAAAATTGCCATTGGTGAGGTTAATCACCATTCCATGTTGTACACCTTCTCTCACTTCACTCATAAATATGATTATGTATCTCTTCTAACACATGCTAATGAAGATTCCAAGTTGTGGCATGAGAGGTTTGGGAATTTGAATTTTAAATATTTAGATCAGCTTAGTAAGGATGGAATGGTAGATGGATTACCCCACATTCAATACATAGATGGAGTTTTCCAGGGTTGCATACTAGGAAAACATCCTGAGAAGAAGTTCAACACAGGTAAAGCATGGAGGGCATGATCACTTCTAGGGTTGGTTCATAGTGACATTACAGGTCCTTTCCCACACCCATCGATCAGGAAATCTAAGTATGTTCTTAGTTTCATTGATGATTTTTCGAGATATACATGGGTCTACTTTCTCAAATTAAAATCTAAGGTCTTTGAGCATCTTAAATATTTCAAGCATCTAGTTGAGAACCAAACAAGGAAGAAGATTAAGAAGCTTCATACAGAAAATGGAGGAGAGTATGTGAATAATGATGTTGAGCATATTGTTTCAAAATTAGGTATAGAGTTGCAACACACAGTTCCATATACTCCACAGCATAATGGGGTAGTAGAGAGAAATAACATGACATTAAAAGACATGGCCAATTATATGTTGCAGGCTAAAGAACTACCTCCAAAGTTATGGGTTGAATCTATCAACTGTATAGCCTACATTTATAATAGAGTTCCTCATAAATCATCAAGAGAGTCACTCCATATGAGGCTTGGACTGAGAAGAAACCAAAATTCACTCACTTCATAATTTTCAATTCACGTGCATGGGCTAGGATCCCTTTCGATAGGAGGAAAGCTATGGAAGATCATAGTAAAGAGTTTGTTTTTGTTGGATGTCCAAAGGGAGTGAAGGGATACAGGTTATTAGATACTACTTCAGATTCAATATTCATTCAAAGAAGTGTTAAGTTTGAAGAGGGTCCTTCATAGGTACTTCCAGAGCAGTCCACACCTCCATTTCCACCACCACTAGTTGCAGAACTTCGTGAGACTTCTTCCGATTAGATTTCTGATCAGATATATGAATCTAATATATCTAATATTTCTAATTAGAATCAAGAAGTTGTAGGTCTATATCATCAACCACCATGGGCACAACAGACTCTTCAGGAAGCAGGTGATCTAGTGGGTGATCTTGTCGATCCACGGAGAACCAAATCTCAGTTTGTGGAGCCTCCACAAGATTTTACTACCATGGTGCCATTGTTGCCTATTTATTGTTATATGGTACTTGGATCAGATCCTCAGTCTTATACAAAGGCTAAAGTAAACCACCATTGGGAGGAAGCTATGAAAGAGGAGTACAATTCCATGATAGAGAACAACACATGGGAGTTGGTTCCTCTACCTTCCAATAGGAAGCTTGTTAGATGTAAGTGGATTTTCAAGAAAAATATGGATGTTGATGGATACATTACAAAGTATAAGTATCAACAAGTACAAGGCATTGACTATGAGGAAACTTTTGCAGCAGTTGCCAAGATTGATTCCATTCGGTTAACTCTAGCTATTGCAAGAGCTAGAAAGTTGGAGGTACACCATATGGATGTGAAGAATGTATTCTTAAATGGAGATATTAATGAGGAGATATATATGGATCGTCCAGAGAGATATATTCAGAATCTATCATTAGTTTGCAGGTTGAGGAAATCATTGTATAGACTTAAGCAAGAACCTCAGGCATGGTATGCTAAAATGGACTCTCATCTTCTCTCTAGAGGTTTTCTTAGATGTAGATCAGATCCTAATGTTTATATTATGAGGAAAACATATTCACTTCTAATAATAGTTCTATATGTATATTATTCATTCATCACAGAGAGCTCAGCCTCCTCCATTGTTGCAGTGAAGACCGCTTTGCATGATAGGTTTTCTATGACAGATATGGGATTGTTACATTACTTTCTTGGTCTTGAAATCAGCCAGAATGATTCAGGAATCAAGATGCATCAGTCCAAATATGCCAGAGATCTATTTGATAGGTTTCAAATGATATATTGCAAGCCAACTCCAACACCCTTTCAGTCAGGGGTTAGACTAGAGGATGTTGGTGCATCACCTTTGGTTGATTCTACTAGATATCGACAGTTGGTAGGGAGTCTTCTCTACCTTACACACTCTCGACCAGACATATCTTATGTAGTTGGATAAGTTTCTAGGTACATGCATGAGCCTCATGAGATTCACTGGAAGGTAGAAAAGAGGATTCTCAGATACGTCAAGGGGACTACCCGTTTTTGTATACACTATGCAACAAGATCTTCCTTGGATCTTATTGGTAAGTAAGAAGCAATCAACAATTGTTTTATCACTGGTAGAGGTAGAGTACAGGGGTCCAATGAATGTTACTACTCAAGCTATTTGTTTGCAACACTTTCTTACAGAGTTGGGAGTTTATTTGCATCGTCTGATAGTTATATGGTGTTATAATCAGAGTACTCTCAATCTATGTAGAGACCTTGTTTAGAGGTAGCGGACCAAGCACATCGAGGTTCATATGCACTTTATTTGAGGACAGATTTAGGATGGAGTCATTGATATGTAGTTCTTTCAATCTTCAGAGCAGGTGGAAGACATATTTGGTACAAAAAATTTCAACGAACAAAATTTTGTGTCATTGAGGGACATTCTAGGAGTGAGGGATACATCAGCTTAGTAGTTGAACATGTTAGTATTATTTTCATATTAGCAACATATTTTGAAGGGGGGTGTTGGTGGTCGTTGTTCCCATTATGTTTTCCCTCTTTACATCACTTTTGTTCAGTTTTTATGCATCTATACTTGTACACGAGTACCTAACATGGATTCATATTATCGGGAATCATCATTGTTCACACCCCAGTTGTGTTTTGGGGGGTTGTTGGGGTACATTTGCAACTACATACTTAGTGACATACTCATTTTTTCCATTTTTCCTACTATTTAGGAGGGTCATTATTTATAGCATGTCTATTTATAGAAGGTCTATTTTTAGACGGTGGATTCCTATATGTAATACCATGGGAAAATACCATGGGTTTCCAAACCATGGGCTCATAAACCACCATTAAAAAAATTCTTATTTGAGCTATCACTAGGCCAATTCCTATTTTTTAGCCACCAATAGGCAAACTTCCTATTTTTTAGGAGATAATTCTGATTTCCTTAATTTTAGGAGATATTTCCTATTTCAGGGCTATAGAGCACAATTTAGTAAGAATATTATCCTCCTAGGGAAGTGCACATTACCCATCTAATACTTGGAGTTAACTCACTTCACTTATTTAGGGACTTTCTATAATTAACAAATTCTCACTCATTTAGGACTTTAGTTCCATTTTTGGACTCTAGTCTTATTCTAGGAGATTTTTTCTATTATGTAATGCATGTTGACTTCATGTATATTTCTCACTAAGTTCACACCTATATTTTTTACCTTTTCTTATTATTAGCAACTTTTGACTTTAGTTAATTGTTGTTATTGGGAGAAGATACTTTTTTATTTGAATATGCACATGGAAATCCCAATCTAGTGCGCATTACTCCTCATGTGGAGAGTCCTATATATTGTACTCATTATCATTGTGGTTTAATCCTATAGATCATAGCAAAAGGAGTGAAATGGGTGGTCGAACTAGTTCATCCCAGAACCCAGGATACAAGATACTTCAGGATGATGGAAACTTACTGGATGGTCAAGGAACTAGTTGGTCGGGCCCTTCATAAGACCAAGAGAGAAGATGGTGAGATCCTTAATGCCATCCATATTCTGGAGGGAAATTTTGATCTCTATTGTAGATCGCAACATCGTATCAAGTTCAGGGTCACCCAGAGAGGTCATCAGTGGGAGCAGCGGGAGAAGGGGTCAATGGAACAAAGTCCTCCAGGCTCATTCAACTATCCCATAATAGTGGAAGACGACCAAGACGAGGGGATTCTGAGGTTGCATGAAAGTGTTCCCATTCCCAGCTACGACCCCCATGTGAAGGATGAACCAGGGCATTAGAACGTGTCTCCTTCTTCTCTGGTTTCTCTAGTTTCTTGTTTTGGTTTATGTTCAGAGGTGCAAGATCAGTCTATGATGAATTCATTTTTTTCATCTATATCCAACACTTAGCCAGATATGCTTTGGTTTTAGTAGCTACGTGCATGTATCTTGAACTATGGTTTATAACAAACTGGATTAAGCTGATATGGATATACTCATAACCATTTTTATATGAAAGGCCAGCTTGTATTAAAACTCGGAAGGTCCAAAAGTACTAGAATAGAGAATCTTGAAAGACAAATGTCTAACCTTTCTACTAGTACATCCAGATCTGATTCTGCAAGACATACACCTCCTACTCCTTCTACTAGAAATCCTGTATATAGACCCATTTCTGGTAGATCTAAGTTTGATGATCATCTGCTAACACATCAAAAAGGTTCTGAGAATTGTTACTAGTGTAAAAAGAAATTCCCTACTCAAAAACCTTCTGCAAGTTCTGAAACCTCATACCCATTGGTTCCAAAGAATTTCAGAACATATCAGACTAAAGTTGAACATCATGGACAACATGCAGAATGTCCAAAATGTCAAGATATTGCAGTCCCTGAGATAAAATCTTTCCAAGCCCCACTACCCAGAAGTGGAAGAGACAAAAGGACTGAGCTACCTTATAGAAGTTTAGGTCCTGGAAATCATGTACCTAAATTCCAAAATGATCTTGTAGCAGATCTTGACTTCATCAAATACAGAAAGTCTGACTCTAATCCTCCATCTGATAGTATTAGACTTCAGAATTATACAAACTATCAATTAGTTTGTCTAGCTCAGAATCTAGATGATATTGCTCAGGATGTGATACAATCTAAATCACATCTTAATGGATTGCACTCTGAGATAGATAATCTAGAACATAACCAACAAGATTTGAAGTCACAGCTGAATACTATCATGGAAAAGCTTGTAATTATAGAAGAAGCAGTAGTAAATATGAAAGCTTCTTATCAAGATGAATCAGAACCTATTTCTCCATTGATTCTTGATAGACTACAAGATGCCACTTTCTCCCTCTATGGACCCTCTGACTCCACAGAACATAAGCAACTAACCCTAAAGAAGTTAGCCGCTACTCTATCTAACCCTACTCTTGTTAGATTAGCTGAAATCTCCCAGCTTGCTATTGAAAAGCTAAAATTAGTGCAAACCCAAGCTTCTGCACTTGAGAAAGAAATTCATTCCCTCAAACAAGCAAGCCCTGACAATCAGTTAGTTTGTCTTACTCCTATTGTACATATAAAAGGAGTTGATCAGGAGCAACTTGAATTCTCTGATGCTCGCAAACCTCCTTCCGGAGAAACATCCAGCACTAATTACCAGTCAGCCTGGGAAAAATGGTGCAATGCAAGGTACACTGGATCAAAGAAAGTTCCCATGGATATAGATGGAGAACCTAAAAGGTCTCTAAAGAATATAGAGAATGCCCCAGTTGCTAACTTTGACTGTAAGTCAAAAACAGATATTGAAACTACTATTCAAAGATGGCATACATGGGCTAAAACCCAGAAAATGCTTTACAAAGATAAGATTACTTGGAGTGACATTGCTCTAAGAATCACTTGGGGTTTTGAAGGAAATATCTATATTTGGTGGGAACGAGTTACTCCCAAAACAAAATTAAGGATCTTTAATCATGAAAGACCTGTTGATGAATTGGTCAAAGCAGTAGTCTTTGAATTTTATGGAAATATGAGAATCAACACAAGTCATTATGTTGAACTCTTCATGAATCAAAGGCTATGTGATTTAAGGGAGTTACCAAAATATTTTTGTACTATGCAAATCTTATTATACAAAGTGCCATATCCAGAGAATTCTGCTTATTTAAGAAAATATATATCTTCTTTGCCCAGCAGAACCCCAGATCTAGTCCGAGAAAGGCTTGAGAATCTTGAAATTGATATTTCTAAATTATCCTTGGCAGGATTGCAAGAGCAAGTTATTACTGCTCTACAAAATGAATGTATGAGGAAAAAGACTGCCAAGTCTATGAAGAAATATTTACCTTTTGATTCTTCAGTTTGTGATGTCCTACCTGAAACACACACTTTTGGCTGTTTCAAACAGAAAAAATCTAAAACATGGTCTAAAGGGAAATGTACATGTTCTTCTAATCAACCTCACCCAGTCCAAAGACCTACCAAAAGGTTTGCAAGAAAGCCCAATCAGACTGGTAAGCCTAGAAGAAAGTTTTTCTTTAAAAGACGATCTCCCCATGCAAGGCCTAAAACCACTTCCTGTTTTATTTGTAAGAAGCCTGGCCACTGGGCATCTTAGTGTCCCCTGCGGTCAAAGACCAAAGCCCAAACCAATATTATGGATCTGTTCCTCACTGGCTATGATCCAGCAGACTGGGATTTAGTCTCCCACCGTTCAGATGGTGAATATCTCTCTCTCACTGATGAGAGTTCTTCTCCTTCGGACTATGATGATGATGATGATCCTTTCCTTCCCGATGATGACTATGAGTCAACCATTTCTCCACCTTCTGAAGAATGTCTTAATTTTCTTGAAATCAAAATGATTTCCTCTTTTGTTGACATAAATTCTCTTATTGCTCAACGTGATCAGTATCGCCAAAAGTTATCAGCTCTTACCCCTGGTCAGTTTCATCTTTCAGATTACTATGAATCTCAAATTGAGACTCTTACTGCCCGTATCACAGCCATTCAGTAGCCAAGCGTGGTGAATATTCATCACTACACTCCCACTGATGCTGAGTTTGTGCAACCAAAATCTCACTCCACAAAAAATCAATCTCACCCAAAAAGAGAAAAGGCATTAATCATTCAGGAAGAGTCTCCTCAAGATGAAATGTCTCTTGAAAATACTATTTTCCATCTTGAAGAAGAGATAAAAGAAAAAGAAACTCTTATCAGAGATTTATGGAAATCCCTGAAATTACAGAAAGAAGAATTAGCCTTCCTCAAGCAAAAACAAGATGAGGATATGGAACAATTTCTAGCAAAGCCAGGAGCTGATTGCCTTAAAATAGTCAAAGGCCTAGAAGATAGATTAGTCATCTCTGTAAATATAAAACCATCAGGATATCTGCAATATACTCTAGATGCACAAGTAGACACTGGTGCAATGAATTCATGTGCTAAACATGGAGCCATACCTGAGTATTACTGGCAGCCTATACAGTTATGATTTTGTGCTGTCAATAAAACTGAGATGACAATTAAGCATATAGCTCCAGACTTCCCTATCTATATCATGGATGAAAGGGTACCAGTTACTTTGTATAGTTTTGACACAGGAGCAGATATTTTATTAGGCCAAGACTTTGTAAATAAATGTCTTCCTTTCACTGTAGGAACCAATTTTGTACAGCTACACCTTAATGGCAAAGCTACAAAAATATCCAGCAAAACTAGTTATGAAACCAGGATTGCTGTGAAATAATCATTCATCCAAGCTGAAGAATCTGCTAACCAATTGGCTCGAATTCAAAAGATAGTCTCTCATATCAATAAGCATGGAATGGAAATTGTAAAGGATATCAAAAATAAGATAGAGTCAGATTGTACTTCTGACTACCCTAATGCTTTTTGGACAAGAGAGCAGTATTTTGTAGATCTTCCTTATAAAGAAGATTATATTCCCAAACCTCAGAAGGATTCTACAAATCATATGTCTCCTACTGAGTTAGAATACTGTCAAAAGGAGACAACTAAATTAATGGAAAGAAAGTTAATTGAGAAGAGTAGAAGTCCATGGGCATGTCCTGCATTCTATGTGAACAAACATAGCGAGCAAAAAAGGGGAAAGCCAAGAATGGTCATTAATTACAGAGCTTTAAATGAAGCTTTATTACCTCTCAGATTTCCTCTGCCCTCAAAGGAATTATTATTTTCTAAAATTGGGAAATGTAATGTCTTTAGTAAATTTGATCTAAAGAGTGGATTCTGCCAGATTGGCATTACTCCAAAGGATAGATACAAAACAACCTTTGTGGTTCCACAGGGGTAGTACCAGTGGAGGGTTATGCCTTTTGGATTGAAGAATGCTCCATCTGAGTTTCAGAAAAGGATGGACGACATAGTTAAACACTTTCCATTTGTTCTTGTATATATTGATGACTTATTGATTTGCTCTGTAGATATGAAGGCACATGTACAGCATTTGCAAGTTGTTTATGATTTATTGTTCAAACATGGATTAGTGCTCAGCAAATCCAAGCTGTGTTGGGTACAAAGAAAAATAGAATATCTTGGTCTTATACTCTCTCAAGGAGAGGTAGAACTTCAAGACCATGTACTAAAAAGGTTACAAGAATTCCTTGATGAAATATTATACACCAAGCAACTACAAAGATTCCTTGTATGCTTGAATTACATCTGCCAGTTCTATGAAAACCAAGCCAAGGACGTGCGGATATTACAGAAAATATTAAGTAAAACCATTCCATGGAATTATAAAATGACTCAAGCAGTTCAGATCATAAAATAGAAGATATAGAATCTACCTAGACTGCATCTTCCAGGCCAATCCCTTAAAATGATCTTAGAGACAAATGCCATTGTTGATACTTGGGTTGTTGTCCTACTTCAAAAGAATGGCCCTAGATTGTAAGAAGTATGCATTTATACTTCTGGATGCTTTACAGAAACTGAGTCAAGATATCCTTCATCTCATAAGGAAATCCTTGCTGTCAAGAATGGCATCAAGAAATTCAGGATATTCCTCAAACCTGTTCATTTTATTGTTAGAACAGATTTAAAACATATGAAGGGTATGCTATCTAATCACAGGTTGCTTGAACAGGGAAATAACAGAGTTCTGCGATGGAGTCTTTGGCTAGATGGATATGATTTTGACATTGAATACAAACCTGGTAAAGACAACTGTATTGCAGACCTGTTAACAAGAGAAGCCTCACCAAAGAAGGAGCAAATTAAGCTGCTAAAATGTCTTCTTCCTCCTTGAGCAGCAGAAATCCTGCTCCACAAGGGTTCAAATGGATCCTTGTTTGTAATGATTGTACATATTGTTATTGCTTTAATTGTATAGTAGCTAGCATCAAAGCTTGTATGGATAGTATGAACATATTAAAGTTCTGGGTACAGTCATATAATCATCTCCAGAACCATGTAAGATATTTTAGAGATAGTAGAAATATGTTCAGAGGAATCATGACTGGAGGACCTTTCCAAGGACAACATTACATCTTTTTGTATACACCATTCGTCAGCTATGAAGATTATTGCAAAATCACGTTGCAGACTAAGTATGATGGATCGATATGGATAACTCTAGAATGCTCCTCATTCAGAGATTATTTGTATTCCTGGTCCGGATGGTTGTTTGTATTATTCTAGACGTATTGTCCTCATGATGTTGAGTTCTTTGAAGCTAGTAAGGAAGCCTTTATGCAATGGTTACATGCAGAAATCCATGAAGCAGCTCATTATCAGGCCTGGTTTACTTTCAATTTGTCCTTCATTGGGAGTGATTTACATTATGATCATTCTGAACCATACTTGTCACCTGCATATAAAATTACGAGTGACTTTTATGGAGATATCTGTGTCCCAGAAGATGAATTGATTCCAGATCTTCAAGGATCGCCATTCTACAGATGCTTTGGAGGACTTCCACCATTCTCCAGTGATCACAGTTCTCCACCTAGCAGTCATGACTATGACAACGAATTTTCTTTTGACTCAATTGCTAAACATAATTTAGATAATCGGATGGAAGCGTGATGGACCCTTATGTCCACCTTTGTAATAAAGAGATTCTTATTTATGTCTATCGAGGCGACAATGGTGTCCCGACGGTTCCGTGGGTTCACGAGCAACTCCACTGTGTAAATAGTAGGAATCTTTACTTTTGTCATGTCATGTTTTGTCTTTCTGAAAAAGTAATGATGGGTCCCCATATGGCCGAGCCTCCAAGGGATGAGATAACAACTGTAGTCCACAGCTGCCCCATCAGGTATTTTCATAGAATCTTAGTTTACTGGCAGCTACCTGTCTTAGATGACCGACTACCTTCTAAGAGTTGTATAAATAAGACCCTCCGGCCTCATTTCATTCATTCAGAATTTGGTTGAGAGAGCTCTGCATAAGTGGTTAGAGTCTTTAGAAGTCGAGCAGTGTGTATCCTCTTTGCTTCACTCGCCTTCGAGATCTTGTGATAGTAAATGAAAAACATTGATCTCAAGTGTAAAAGTCAGTTGTAATGCGCTCATCTGAAATTATTGACT
>JZKD02S0829941.1:287627-301058 GCA_000966675.3 Picea glauca
AACAAAATCACCTTAATGGAAAACCAAGTTAATTGTTACAAGTCCAACAAGTATCAAACTTTAGATTGTACTGACTATGTCTTCAATATGCAAAACAAGTTGAATAATGTATAGAGTTAAGTCTATGACAGACCACAACATGTGCAAGCCTAGCGCCAAGATATAGATGACATCATGACCCATATTCAAGCATGTGAACTTTCCTACCAACAGGATCAATTATAGTTTGATAAAGTGAGGGACTAATATTCCTTCGAAGAGGAAATCCTGACTGAAATTTGTGTCTTCATGCTTGAATCCCCTGAAGAGATGGATTTCGACTTGAGATAGTGGAAGCGGGTAGTGCATAACGCTCTCAAGGGAATTACGCATTAGGTAACAAATGTTGCTATAATGTGGCTGGTTGTAGAGAATATGGAAAATAATTTTCATATGTCTTATTTTGGACAAAAAGACAACTAAAGACACGGGTATCTAAGGACATGGATGATTATATTAGTACTAACAAAAAATATATCAGGTCTCTCCTTTAAGTTAATGAAGCAATAATCTAGAATTTTGTTGAAGCACGTACCATCAACATAACACTAATTAAAACTTTGCTTCCTAAGATGGATAAATTTGAGAAAATAACGAGGCAAAGTATTGCATCATATAAATACCTTTTAAACAACATAATTCTCCCCAAGGAAATACACTAAATCAAACCTTTGATGCATGGATGGCTTATGTAAGGAGATGGAGAAAATAAAGAGATAAAGCTTCATCAAGCCAGGTGGGGCACTCTCCCAAAGGAGGGGATTCAAATAACTAGGGAGGGGATATGAACAGACAAGAAGAATTGGATTTTCATATAGGATACAATGACAATACAATAGGGGTACTCAACGGGCGGGAAGGGGAAATGAGAAGTTGGCTAGTTGTACCAAAATAATGGATTTCTCCCCCTTTTATTTCATACAAGTAAGAGGAATTTAATGGAGAATGGGACTTTTTGTTTATACAATTTTATAAAAATTAGAAAATTAATGAATGAGAATCCACTATTAGCCAAGCTATTTGGAGACGAACTTCAATTTTGAAGCTTATGATATGTAGCATTTTCTTTTACAACACGGATTTTTCTCATGTATGATTGATTTGTCTGATTTTGTTTATCTCATGAATTGTTTTTTTATAGTCATAAGCATAGTATTGTAGTTAGTTGTTCATTTTTATACTTCTCTATTATGCAATTAATTATTTACATTTCTATGTTTATTGCTCTAGCAACTTTCTTGCTAAATATATAAAGCAATGATGTATTTGGGGCTATGTTTATCTCATTATTTTTTTTAGTTTATCCTGAACATTATTATGCATTTTTCATAATAGAATAATTTCATTTCATTATTTACATCATAAAAAAAGCCTAAATGGTGGATCGGACTACAAGTGATAAACAACTCAAAACCAATAAAAGGTTGTTGGGCCATAATCTGGATAGGTTCCCTATTCCAAATAGTGTAATGTCTAATTGGGACCTTTCATTGGGGAGAACCCCTACTAATTATATAGGGTCATCGAACCCTACCAAGAGTCTTGGTTCTAGAATGAGGGCCATCATTGTATACTAATAGAGATAATCTATAGTAATCTTTCACAACACAATTTAGGATACAATCTTTTTGATATTTATTCTAACCTTGAACAAGTTTTTGAAGATACGAATGTGAATTTTGAGATTCCTAGTTTCATGAAACTTGAACCACTGTATGTTGTTCCTATTCGAGAAATTAATGATTTTTTTCGACTTACCCGTGCATATGCTAAGAAAATGAGTAGAGTCTCACATTACTCCCTTACTCCCTAGATGAAAAGGAGTTAACAAGAGTGTCATTCAAATTGATTCAAAGACCATCATTGAAGCTGTAGAATAATTGATTGATCTCATGCTTGATGAAATCCATAGCCTTTAAATGTAATTCCACCATCTCCTTTGGCTTCATCCTCTCCTTTAATCCCTTTAAGTCTGAATTTTGACTCATATTTTTCCAATAAATCTTATTGGATTCTTAGGCAACTTTTCCCTACCCAAATGATAGTAATCAACCTCAATTTATACTTGGAGATCTCAATATTCTCTTAATTTTATGGGATGGCTCCATTATCTTCCCAAAAATACAGAATGTATTCTCCAAAAGTTTGACCCGAGTAAATTAGGCTCACCAAAATACCACACTAAAAACTTTTATTTGGTTATTAAATTACTGAATGTGGAACCTAAATATGTGGTATGCAGGTTTTTTATATATAATTTTAAAAATAAAGCTTCCACACGGTATTTCAATTTGTCGGCAGGATCCATTAGGAATTGAAATTATTTTGAAAAAAACAGTCATTGGTAAATTTGGTGATGAATATACTCTAGCTACAATTTGGAAAGAACTAATAGCAATTAAGATGGATTAAAAAAAACATATACAATACTTTAACCAATGATTTACTACCATCCTAAAATAAATTCTTAGTAAATTCTACTCCAACTAAAGAAGTAGTGTTTGAGTATTATACTTCTCCTTTGCATGCATCCATTTCCATGTTTGTTAAGAGAGTTGGTAAAAGTACTTTAGCAAAAAAAATTGAAGAAGCCAAGAATGTGGAAAAATAAATGTTGAGTTTGGCAGGAACCTAAGAAATGAGGAAAAATACTCCCAAGAAATTCATTGTTCTACCCAAACCAGGAACCTAAGAAATGAGGAAAACTACTCCCAAGAAATTCATTGTTCTACCCAAACCACCCTCTAAAACAAATATTGAGCTTCGGGATAAAGACCCCATAGATATGGACAGTATTTTGTGTTTGGTTAATAAAATATCAAATGAAATTGTGGATTTGAAAAAGAAATCTAAAGAAGGCACTTCTAACCTAAGAAATTTCAAGTGTTTCTACAAGGAAGCTATCACTTCTTCAAAGCCACTCGAACCTACAAATTATAACTTGAACTTAGAGGATGTAGAAATGGACTATTACTACACTCGTCACCATGAAAATCATTCTAAAAAAACATGTCCACAATGTTTGCACTCTGTGACTATAGTGGAGAATCAGTTTCTATATCAACAAAAATAGATGAAAATATCCTCAAGAAGATAAAAATGAGGAATTTGAGGGAGAAGAAGAAGAAATAGAAGAGGAAAAAATGTGTGTACAACACATTTCTTGGTCTTCGTGAGGATGAGGATTAAATAGTGGAATAACTCTTGGCTACCCAAATAGTACAAACAGATTACAACCTAAGAAGTAAGGGTCCTATTCATTTAGATACTTCTACATCACAACCTTCCATAAATCCTAAAAAAAATTTAGTTCATTCCTTACCCAAGAAAACAATAGTAACAACATACCTTGGATGAGCATGGATTACAATGTGATTGAGGATATGAAGAAAACAAAAGAAAACATTTCAATTTTTTATATTTGCAATATTCCTCAACAAGGAGACCTTATTCTACAAACTTTAAAGAGATCTTCAAATGTGCCTCAAATAATAGTGACAAATTTTTAAGAAAAACACAATCTTGCTCTGGTAAAACCAAACTCTAAGACAAAATAAAAAGCTGCTATGAATGATGCTATAATTAGTAATCAAGCCAAGTCTCAAACCCCACCCTTTCTATTCACCTTTGAAATTTTCAACCACAATGTGCAGAATTGTTTGATTGATTCATAAGCATACTCAAAGGTATTGTCCTTGGTATGCAACAAGATAGATGCTACTTCAACCAATTTTTCAACTTGAATTATTCAATTAGACATGTCATATGTTAAATTTAATGGGGAGCTTAAAGGCATTTTGATCAGGGTTGCTTCTAACCCAAAGGTATACCAGATTATAGACATTATTGTTGTTGATATAATTCCCAAATATTATGTCTTTTTCTTAGCAGGATCGGTCCCATAAGTTGCAAGGATATTTTTCAAAAGATTGGTCTCATCTATGGTTACCATGGAATGGATTGAAAAAACAAATTTGTGTTGATTGAGAGGCTCATATGAAGCATACATTCACAGAATTGGAAGGATCTAATGAACTGATACAATGTACATGTTCAATTCTGGACAGTTATTTTCTTGAAACTAAAATTGGAAATTATGGAGCAGAAGAATCACCTTTGGAATTTGACAAACAATCTAAACTCCTTTTTGCACTCGAATTGATGAAAAAGATAATTATACCGTAGTAAATGTATAAAATAGTATTTCAACTAGTTTGAATACTAACATTTGGACTTTATTTTTTGATGTTTCTATATCACAAGTGCAGGAGATGGTTGAGTTTTTATTAATCCACAATAGAAAAACAACCACCTTACCTCATGTAGGCTTAAGTTTGACTGCACCAATAACACTACATAGTATGAGGATTTGATCCTAGGTCTATGAAAATCAATTGATTTAAAGGTGAAAACCTTGAAAGTTTTTGGTGATTTAGAGATAATTGTGAGGTAGGTAAAAAAATTCCATTCACTACTTATCACCTCATGTGAAAAGTTACTAGCTTGCTATATGGAATTTAATTGTTGTGTTTGATCCTTTTAACATTACTTTTATTCTACGATATTAAAATATAACCACTAATATATTGGCTAATGGTGCTTCTTAACTAACTCCAATAAATGATGGATTTTCTATGGAATTATTGTTTATCCCATTAGTTCTTGATAACATTACAAACTAGAGGGTGTTTAATTATTATCAGTAGATTATTCAATTTCTAACTAATGAAGATACTTTCAAAGATGCAGTAATTGATGATGAAGAATATTTAAAAGCCTTAGAAAGTTTCCAATATGGAATGAGATATGATGAAGGTAATTTCATTCCAAAGAAGGTATTAACTTTGGAGAAGATACACTTACAAATTAGAAGAAAAGAAAAAAAAAATACCAAACCATAATGAAAGAATTCCCATAATATTCCAGTTATGTAGATTGTCGAACTTTTGATCTTTATGTTGATTCATCCCATTTTCTCTCTACCATAATCAACTATAGCCCACGGGAATAGAAAACTAGTACAATTACATACATGATTTTGAATGCCCCATTCATCAATACAATCATCATTGTCAGATATGTCTAGTCCACCAATGAAATTATTAGCAACTTGCTTGACACATATTTTTCTATCTCAAATTGGAATGGCATGCTTGGAATATAAATGGTGTGGCTAAGTGAACTTCAGGTACCCCATGGCATCCATTCAATTCAATTATTCATCCCAAATAAATGACTCAGTTCTAGGTTATGTCACACAACAAAGTGGTGATACATCCATGAAAATTAGACCCATCGCAACTTACAATTGAGATATCAATTTCATTTTTGAAGATGCACAGTTGGAACATGTGCCACATTACAAAGAATCTAGACCACTGGGGTGCACACTTGGGGAAAATGCTTATATATGTTTCAATGATGATGTTTAGGAATATAATAAAGCTACTTCATCAATAAATGTTTAGTAATATGTTTCACTGATAGTGATTTGTATATGAATGTGAATTAAAATTCTACCAAATATGAATGTTTAACCTTACATCCATTTAAATTTGAAAATTTGAAAGTTATGTTATGTTGAAAGTCACCCCACCTCAAAAATTTGTTTGTTTTAAGTGAGTATACATCAAGTAAATAAAATGTTACCAAAATTATTTTGCAAGTGAACTTAATGTCAAAAAATTAAAGAATTTTTAAAGTTAAAAATGTGCCTCAAAATAAAGAAATGTGCTATCAACATCAATTTTAAAAGAACCAATAGGATTTAGATCGTGATGTCAACCATAAGGGTAAACAGTTTTGGAGGGAAAGAAAGAAAATTGTTTTTTAATTATAATTTTGAATTACATCCTTATAGGTTTACTTAAATTTGAAGTGTAGGCACTCGTTTAATTTGGCATCCAACAAGTGACTACACTTGAAGTTTGAGTAAACCTATAAGAATATATGTCAAAAATATGATAAAAAAAGTTTGCTTATTTATTTCCCTTTGGAAATTCATAGCTCTTATTTTATTATTTTAACTATCATTTTATTATTTTCCTTAGGAGGCCCATTTTAGGCCTCAAGATTTTTTTAATGCATGCTTTGTCAAAACTTAATGTCCAATACTTACCCCAATCTCTTCCCTCTTTAGCAAGTTTTCTAGTTTTCCATGCTAATATGGCCTTGGTATTCCAAGAAAGTCTTTGTGAAATGACATGTCTATCTATTATGATTTGAACTGAATTAAGGAAAGGTTTAATTATGTTTTAAATTTTTGTTTGTTGTTTATTGAATATTGTGGTTGAATATGATGATGATGATGATTAACATCCACTGACACCAAAATTGGTCTATCGTACTTTAAAAGGTAACAAATTACTAAGATTTCTTTAGAATTTTATTTTTGTGTTCGGAAATATTTAAGAGAAGTGTTCCAAGATCATCATAGTTTTGGTGACTTATGAGGTTAGGAAGGTTGGTATTGTGGAAGATATTTTGAAAATGTGATCTAATTTGAGTATATGCAAAGAAATCTAGGAGAAAGTGATTTTCATATTCAACCATCTTAGTGTCAAAATATTATAGATTATTTCATCCCACAGTGTTTTTGGAATTGTCAAATGCTAGTTTCGCTATGCATCTCATGGGAGTTGGTTGGAATTTTAGCAATGTTGATTTTCTTCTTCGCACTATTTAGAACCGAGAGATACTTTTGGTCTTCTATGTCAAGGCTAACCACCTCCTTGTAGCATCTTAATTTCCTTTTATCCTATAATCCTTTATCACACCACATATTCTCCTTAAATTTAGATGTAATAATATTTTTAATATTATATGTATTATACATATTGAAATCTTCATGTATCCACCAATGATTTATCCAAATGTGGCATCTTTATTCCATTCCCACTTGTTTCGATGGTGGTTTTGGCTGGAGTTTGAAGCAATTTTGGTGAGACTCTTATCGTCCATCTTGTTTATATTGTTCTTGTACATTAAATACATAATCATGGCCATTTTATCAATGGGGGAAAGACTTGCTTCTACAAGGAGGATAGGATAGGGTGTATTGCCTTTAATTTTGATATTATAAGTGATAACATTCTTTTGGATGTACTCTATCTTTCTTCAGGATTCTCTAGAGATACTACATCCCCAAAGTTCACATCCATATAGATAATAGGAGTGACAAGAGTATCAAAGAGGAGATTTTTCTTATCTCATATCCAAATGTCTACTAGATTACACTTGTTTTCAAGACAATAATAATCTTTCCACCCTCAATTTATCCTTTTATAAATGCTATAGTTCCAATTGATCTTGTGATGAATGTCGATTCCAAGGTATTTATATGAAGTACTTCTTCCAAGTTATTATTGTCATGTACGAAAGTATCATAGGTGATATTTTGGGATTTAATTATCATAACTTTTGTTTTGTTAGTGCTCACAATAATACCTATACAAGAGAAGAAGTCCTTGAGGATTCTTAGTTTCTTACTGAGGCCATAGGGATTCCTCACCATAATAAAAATATCATCAACATAAAGAAGAAGGGTGATTACTATACTAGCAAGAGTCAGGCTACTGCAACCAGCATCTTCTAAACAATATTCTAACTTATCAACTAGATGCCAAAGAGGGTAGGGGACAAGGGAAAACCTCACTTGAATCCTATATTACAGTTAATTTTTTTCTACCATCCCTTAGTGTTCCCAAAATTGGAAATAACATTGTCATATAACCTCTCTCAACTCAAAAGGAAATTTGAGCTCTTCTAACCTGTTCCAAAGGTTAGTCATGGGCATTGTGTCAAAACATGTTCTAAAATCAATGAAATAGCAAAGGAGATTGGTTTTGTTATTGCAACACTCCTCTATAATGATCCTAAGCGTAACAAGATGGTTCAAAGTTGAGTGACATCAATAAATCCAGATTGTCCTTTAGCTCTTTTTGTATGGAATTCAAACCATATGTTGATCTTCTTTTCCAAAATAATTATGTATAGCTTAGATAAGATAGGTTTAATCGTAATGGTCGTATAATTAGAGGGATTGAATTTATCCCCACTTTTAAATATAGGAACAATGAGCCTTTGAGCCCAAGGTTTAGGGAAGCCCTGCTTGACTGCTAAATTGAAGAGATTGTGTATGCAAGGGATGAGGATAGGGCCTCCGATTTTTAAGATTTTAGCTTGGTAGCCTTCGATCTCCTTAGCTTTCCCTTTTGTGAGTCGATTAACCCCAAAATTTATGCCTCCTAAAGAAAATACTTTGTCCTCTATAGAAACATTTGGAATGTTGTCCAGAGAAATAGGGGATTCATAAAGATATTTGAGGTAGGAGTTCTAGTCCTTCAAGGGGTCATATTATTTTATTTAGTTTTACGAGTCATAATTTCCCTCCAGAATATCTTAGGATCTATCTTAGATAGGTGAAAAATCTTCTCTTGCTTTCTATTCATGTAGTTCTTTTTTTTCTTTTTAATTAGGGCATTGTATCTATTTATCTTATCAGATTTTAAGGACTCATTAGAGGCATCCCTAATGTATTTTCTCGCAATTTTACACTCATAATCATACCAAAGGTTGGTTATTCTTTTATTCCTTTTACATAACAACTAGATAAAGAATTTGTTTAATGGAAGTAAAAAGGGTTGTTGTAAAATTATGATAGAGGTCTTCAATATTGTTCTTATAATATAGGATATCTAATTCACTATTCAAGTGCTTTGAGAAAATATCAACTTTATTTTTGTAAAAAAACCAATTTCCTCTGGTTACCAGAGTTTCCTTCAATGCATTTTTTGTGCATGATAAAGTTTAGATTTAGGGCCAAAGGTCTATGATCGGATTCAAGGTCATGGTCATTTGAAAGGTCAAATTTTACTATTTGGTTGTATACATGGATATTAGATATCACATAATCTATGACACTACTGCCCAGCCTAGGCTACAATTCATTCGATTAGAATTTGGACACTTCTTTAAACCATTGAAGATTATTAGATCTTGAGAGATATAGAGCTTGATTAGCTTGGTACCAAATAAATTCTCGGTTAGGTATTCATATTTTCTTTTGTACTTGGTAGAGAGAATAGTGTTCTTTTCTAGATAGAGAGGGTTAGTGTTATGATCCAATGCCTTAAAATGATAAAAATTCAATAATTACAGTGCACTTAGAGGGAGAAACCTCCTTTTACAATATATCCACTTCAGAATACAATATGAGATGAGATAAGATTATCCTAATACTAGGTCTCCTTGGTATATATATAGGAGACAAAGGGTAAAATTATAATGAAAGGGTGTGATGAATGGGTTCGGAGCCTACATACAAATATAACACGAGAAATGTAATAATTCAATAAGGGTATTAATAAGGGATTTTATACATAACATGGCATTTGTATGGGGATTTGTCTAGGGATTAACGTGCCCCCCCTTCAAATAAGTGTTGTTCTCAACACTTGACAACCATGGGTGTGTATGCATGAAGAAATCATCTTCCCATGTCATCTCTTCCACTGGTAGGTTCTTCCATTTGATGAGGTACTCTGTAATTTCTCGATTTTGCAGATTCTTAATTTTTATTTCAAGGATTATTTATGGTTCTAGTATGATTTCCCCTTCTACATTCATCTTTGATAAAGTAGTTTGCATCGGGATCTGGGCATTGGTTATATTCTTTAAGCAAGAAACATGGAAGATTGGTTGCACACTTCCTTGTTGTTTATGAATATCATGGGCATGATCTTAAGCACATGGAAGAACCTTAGGAATATCCTCAAATACCTTGGAATGATTGTTGATAACTTTTTGGAGATCCATTGGAGTAGAGGATATATATGTTTGAAAAATTGTTGAGCTCAAATGTGCAATTACACCAGGGTGTCCCCTTTTGAGTAATTTTTTCATGTTGTTGGAGCTTATCACTTTAGAGGGTTTCCCTTGGGTAAATCTAATCTCAATTTCCTTTCCTTTTGAGGAATATCTCATGAAAAGATCCTAAAAATTAAGGGCCATTGTTCCCAATTATTGTATCCATTGTCCCACTAATACAACATCAACGCCACCCATTTTGATGGCAGTCATGGGACTATCCAATAAATACTCCCCCATATTGAGCTTAATACCATGTCACTTCCCAGAACAATTTATGGTACCTCCATTTACAATCATTACTTGGAACTCTGGTGTTGGATATACAAAGAAATTGATATATTTTGCTAGTTTGCAATTGATGAAGTTATGGGTACTACCAGAATCAATCAATAATGTTACATTTTTCTTTTTGATATCTCCTTCTATGTTGAGGGTTTTTGGATTATTGATTCCATCCAATGCATGACAAGATATCATTGGAGTAGTCTCTTCTAGATCTATATCTTTTGATGGTTCCAATTCTTGATCTTCTTCCTCTTCATTGTTTATGTAGAATACTTTCTTCTCACTGCATTTATTCCCCTTATTGTACTTGTTGTCACAATTGAAACATAGTCCCTTTTCTCTTCTTTCATCTAATTGTTGAGGTGTCAACCTTGTCAGTTGAGGTATGATTGTCTTATGAGCCTCGAAATGATTTCTGCTTGTTTTGTATGCTCTACTGGTAGACTTGTGTGTAGAATTATTCTTGACTTGAATATGACAAGCAAATTTCATAGCTTCCATAATATTTGTAGGGTGTCTTAAGAAACGCTCATGTTTAATGTCCTCTTTTAATCCACCTATGTAAGCTTGCAACAATTGTTCATCACTTATGTCATCCACCCTTGTGGCCAATACCTAAAATTTTGAATTATAATCTTCAATATTACCTAAGTGCTTGATTTTTGTCAATTCACTGAAGTAGTCATGTTCCCAAACTTTCCCATATTGTGCTTCTAAGACTCTTGTAAATAAACCCCAAGTATAATGATAAAAAGGGGGTTGCATTTTCATTATC
This sequence comes from Picea glauca, assembly GCA_000966675.3. Classification (NCBI taxonomy): domain Eukaryota; kingdom Viridiplantae; phylum Streptophyta; class Pinopsida; order Pinales; family Pinaceae; genus Picea; species Picea glauca. The sequence goes on from JZKD02S0829941.1 coordinate 298,597, forward strand.
CATTGGTACCATTGATATGTTATATCAAAGTTCAAGGTTGTTGTGTAAATCCTTTTCTTATCATCCATAATATTATGTAGTTCAAAATATTTCTCTGTTTTTTTCACCCAGGTAAAGACCTATGTTCCATCAAAATTATTTAATTCAATATTGGGAAGGTTCAATTTAGTACCACCACCATAATTAAGTCCACTATTAGATTTAAATCTACTAGAAAATTGTTTATTATCGGTAGGTTGTTAAACCTGAATACTACCCTTATTTTCGTGAGTTCCTTGCATTTTGATAGCTCCTTTAGGGGGTCTCTCATCTAGAGCCTGGGAAATCATGGAAGACAAGGAATTTTGCAATTCCTCCCTGGATTTTTATATTTCTACTTTATTTTCATCCATTTTATTTTTCATGTCATCAAGAGTTATTTTCATCTCATTCTTATTCTCATTCATATTCTCATCCATTTCTTGATTTTTTCTTTGTGAGATTACCAACTCATCCCTTGTTATTGACTTAGCACTTAAATCATTAAGGTGTTCCTCCAATTTGGATATCCGATTATGTATGTCCTCATTTTATTCTTGAGTTATAGATGAGACTTAGGGAGGTTTAATTGGTGTTGACATATTTATTGGACCCATGTAGAATACAAATAATAATACTCCTCTTCATTTTTCTTTATCACAAATTTTGAATCACCAAAAATAGACATTCCAATAAAAATGTATGCCAATTGCAAGTTAAGTACCTTTCAAACTCTTAATTTGGAGTTTGTTCTCCTGACCGACCTTCCTTCTTGTGTATTTATGAAATTTAGACCCTTATAAGTCTGAAATTTTGGCATGTAGTACTCTGATATGTCCTCTCTGAAATGCCACATATTTGACCAAAATTGGATGTGCCAAGTGAAATTTAGGGTAACTTTTCCAAACCTTGTTGATTTTTGTCCCTTCCGGGAGAACGCACTTGTACAGAATTCCACACGCCCAATATTTGCTATATGATTCTAAAACTTGTACCAGAAATACTAAGGCCTATCATATTTCAAATTCAACTAGTCTCATTGAATTTGGATCCTCTATGAAGAAGATATGATGATTTTAACCGCAACATCTATTTGAGGCTAGTAATAGGACTAGTCAAAAACCATGTCTTCCACAGGGTGTATCTCAGAAAGTATAACAACCCACAAATACCAATTTTTCCACAAATATCCAATTTGTGTAGTCTGAATTGTCCCAAAAACTAAATTATAGCGAAAATTATATGATGACTTTCTTGGAGAAGAAAAATCATAGGATCAATGAGCTATGATAACAAATGTTATGATCCAATGCCTTTAAAATGACAAAAAGTCAATAATTACAGTCTAATTCGAGGGGGAAACCTCGTTTTACAATATATCCACTTCATAATACAATACCAGATGAGATAAGATGATCCTAAGACTAGATCTTTTTGGTATATATATATATATATATATATATATATAGTAGACAAAGGGTATAATTATAATGAAAAGGTGAGATGAAGGGGTTTAGAGCCTACATACAAATATAACATAATAAATGTAATAATTCAATAAGGGGCTTAATAAGGGGTTTTATAAATAACATGGGCTTTGTATGGGGCTTTGTCTAGGGCTTAACGGTTGCGTTTAGAATCATTTCTTAGAAAAATATCTTGACTAATTACAGTTATAGCATTAAAGTCTCCTAGAAAGACGATATTACCTTCATTTCTTAGGGTGTAAATATCTTGTTCTAAGATTTTGTAGGGATAGTTCATATCTAGATTGTTCTTCTTATAAAAAGTATAATTGGTAGGTGTGAAGTAACATATTTCTATATAAATCTTCTTAGCATTAATATAAGAAATCTCCATCCAAATGTACTGATTGAAAGGGTCTTTCTTATAAAGCCAAATGTGAGGAGAAATGTTGTAAATGTGTTGAACTTGCACAAAATAGACCTAGCTAAACAACAATACAGACATTTGCAGAGAGAATTGGAGAAAGAAGAAGAAGGAGAGAAAGAATGAAATAATTCTCATTAATCGTTGTGAATAATGAATAATTTACATATGATATACTTTGTATAACTCAATGAGTGCACACCGAAGGAGAACCAATGCACCATAGTGGTGGTCTAGAGTGATCTGGACACACACCAGCAGTTACAGGAGTGAACTGCCACCTAGTCTAGTCTCTCGGACAGTTACGGGAGTGAACTGCCACCTAGTTGAGTTAACTAGTCAACTAGTCTGCAGTTAACTGATTGAAAACAGAGTATTGAGGAGTTAACTCAGGGAATCAAGGGTAATGCATTAGTCTGGTGATGATCCCAAGGCAAGGTCGAATTATCATGGTGATGATCCCAATGTTGCACGGTGATAAAACCAATGCAACATCTAAACTCAAATCAACTAGTCAAACTAAAGTATCAACAGAAAGAGAATATTCTCCAGGT
>JZKD02S0829941.1:301185-317297 GCA_000966675.3 Picea glauca
ATTCTCCCCTAAAATATAGGAGACTGGATAATGACTAATTATGACTAATAAACAAGGAAAAACCTTAGGAAAAATAAATCCTAGGTGTGTGTGAAGTAACTCCAACACCCCCCCCCGAACATTGCTATGGTGAAAATAAATAATGGGTCCCGGAAATGAGGCCATGTTAGGTACCCAAATACAAAAGTTACACTGAAATAAAGTGAGGAAAGAGGGAAAACCTCATGGGAAAAACTCCCCTCAAGGTACAATGTATGTAAAAAGAAGAACTACAGTTTCTAGGCAATTGTTTCCTTCACTCCAAGACGACTTCATAGAGAATGAAACTTCTACTCAGTGAAGGTCTTGGTGAATATGTTTGTCATCTGTTCTGCTGAAGGATAGAACTGTAAGTCGATGACCCCCTCATGTACTGAGTCCTAGATGTAGTGCATGTGGATCTCTATGTGCTTCGTCCGCTGCCTCTGAACTTGATCTCTACAGAACTTCAGAGTGCTCTGGTTGTCACACCAGATGACGATCAGTCGATGAAAATGAATACCCAACTCAGTGAGAAAATGTTGTAGCCACATAGCCTGAATGGTTATGTTAATTACCCCTATGTACTCTACCTCGGCTAAAGATAGAGAAATGGCAGATTGCTTCTTGATCAACCAATAGATAGGCCCGAAAACAATACTGAGTGAGTAACCAGATGTGGACTTGCGATCAGTGCTATCACCAGCCCAGTAAAAATCAATAAACCCAATGAGATCTAATGTAGATTTTGTTGCATAATGAATCCCAAAGGTGATGGTTCCCTATACTTATCGAAGGATACGCTTTGCATCCTTCCAATGTAGCTCTTGCGGCTCCTACATGAACCTAGAAATTGTGCCAACTTCATAGGAGAGGTCTATTCTAGAGTGTGTGAGATACAACAAGCTCCCCACTAGATGTATGTACAGTGTGTTTTCAACCAGTGGATTCTCCCCGCCATCCTCAAGTTTGACTCCTAATAAGAAAGGAGTTGGAGCAGACTTGCAGTCTGTCATGTGAAATATCTCAAGGAGATCTCATGCATACTTGGCATGAGATAGTTTGATGCCTGATGCATCCTGATTGATCTCGAGTCCAAGGAAGAAGTGTAGTGGACCCATATCCATCATCAAAAACCTGTCATGTAGAATCCTCTTGACTGCAACAATCGTTGAATTTGAGCAACCGGTGATCAACAAATCATCAACGTACAGAACTAAAAGTAGAAGTGAATCAGTCGTCCTGAGCATGTAGACATTCAGGTATGATTTACAATGTACAAATTTTTGTGACAATAGGTAGGAATCCATATTGGCTTACCATGCCCTCGAAGCCTGCTTGAGGCCATAAAGGGACTTCTTCAGTCGACAGACCAAAGATGAGTCCTGCATAAATCCCTGGGGTTTCTCCATGTAGATCTCCTTAGAGAGATCACTGTGAAGAAATGCATTCTTCACGTCCATCTAATGTACTTCCCATCCCTTGGTTGCCACAATAACAAGTGTCAATCGTATGGAATCCATATTTACTACTGGAGCGAAGGTCTCATCATAGTCAATACCATGAACCTACTAAAAGCCTTTGGCAACAAGCCTGGCTTTGTATCTGCTAATCTATCCATTTGTTGTGCTCTTGGTCCTGTAGACCCATCTGCATATGACAATTTTCCTCCCAGAAGGAAGGGGAACCAAATCCCAAGTCTGGTTCTTGAGGAGGGAGTTGTACTCCTCTTGCATGGCGGATTCCCAAAAGGGATTTCCAGCAGCCTCACCATAATACTATGGATCTGAAGTTTGAACCAAGAAAATATGCCTGGAGGGCAATGGTTCAGTGGCAATGAGTGCAAAAGGAGGCTCCTCGAAATCAGATCGAATCCTCCTAGTATCGGCTGGATCACCGATGAGATCCCCTACATCCTGAAGAGTAGTATGTGCCCACTTGGGCCTCTTCTCTAGCTCTACAACTGCATCTGGATGCTCTGACTATGCATCTGAATGTACTGACTTTGAATCTGAATCATCTGAGTCCTTTCAATCATAAATCTCATTTGAAGAAGAGTCGACATGTGCATGTTCATCATCTCGGATAGGTGGAAGAATGAAGGTGTCTACATGCGATTGTTAAGGTGCATGTGAGACACTTTCCTCGAATTGGACACTTCCCTCAATGATGAGTCGGTCCAAGGAAAGATCAGTAAGACTATATCCCTTCACACCGTCGAGGTATCCAACAAAAATACACTCATTTCTCTGTGGATCAAGTGCCTTCCTCTTTTCAGAGGGAATCTGGGCCCATGCATGTGAACCAAAAATGTGAAAGTGGGTCACTTCCGGTTTGATGCTGCTACAAGCCTCATAGGTGGTCTTATCCTTGAAAAATCTATGGGGAGATATGTTTTGCATGTATGTTGCACAATTAAGTGCTTTGTCCCATAGTCTATGTGGTAGTGACTTTTCATGCAGCATGCAAGATTCCATCTCCTTTAGAGATCTATTTTTCCACTCAGCAACTATGTTTTGTTGCAGAGTATAGGGAAGTGTGTGCTGCAACTGAATCCCTTCCTAATGGAAAATAGTATGGATCTCATGATTTACATACTCTCCCCTGTTATTAGTTCAGAGGACTTTGATCTTCTTTCCTGAATGTGTCTCAACCAGGGATTTGAAATCTTTGAGGTGTTGAAAGACCTCAGATTTTTTCCTGAGAAAGTAGATCCAAGTAAAACGTGAGAAATCATCAAAAAAAATGAGAACAAACCTCACTTTGTTGATGTGTGGATGCGTAAAAAGACCCATAAGGTCACTTTGGATCAGATCCAAATGTGTGGAAGCTTGCTGAGACTTTCCTTTGTCGAATTTCTCTTGAGGGTGTTTTTTGAGAACACATCCCTCACACATTCCCTTGGAGAAATGGATGTCTGGTAGACCATCAACCAATCTTTGCTTGCTAATCTATTGCATGTATCTAAAATTCAAATGTTCAAACCTTTTGTTCCATATCCTACTACTTTCATCAGCATGATTAAGCAGTAAAGCAGAATCAGGTTCAATGAATTCAGAAAAAGTATACAATCTAGACTGATGATTTACCTCACCGGTAGCAACCCTGGAGTTGGTTTTCATGTCGTATATGTCCATGGAATTTGGTTTGAATATGAATTTATTTCCGGTGCTAGAATTTTCCATCTGATACACAAAGAGAAGGTTGACAGAAAGTTTGGGAATGTGCAGCACATTCTCGAAGCTTTCATTGGTGAGTTCAATCCTTCCTTTGTCGGTGACTTTGACAGAAGAGTTGTCCCCTATCAGAATAGGATAACCTTTGCATGCATCCAAAGAAGAATATGTTGATTTTGAGGCAGCCATGTGATTTGATGCTCCTGAATCTATGATCCAAGCATCGGGAGAGGAGTTGATGGCAATCAAGGCATGGCTAGAATTGACTTTCTTGGAATTTGGATCTTCGGGATTCTTCTTCTTTGCACCCTCGGGGATGCGATCTCCAAGGTTGTTTTTCTGAAGTATTTGAGACATCAGATCTATTTGTTTTTTCATGCATGTGGATTCCGAATGGAATGCTTTGTGACAGTACGTGCATTTCTCCCCTTTTATTCTCTTTTCCCCTTTGGATCTGGAGGCATCGGTGAAGGGTTTTGTGTACCCTTCATTCTTAGGATGTGCATGAGCTTGATGTTTATGTTTATATTTAGATTTCTGATATTTTTGTCTTCCATCTTGCACATTTAGTGCATGCTCCCTTGGGCCTTTGATTGTGCCCATGTTGATGAGCTTGGTTTGCTCTTCTGTCAAGGATTTGATAAAGTCCTCAAGAGAAGGCATCTTCCAGGTGGCTTCAAAGGAAAATCTGATAGAATGGAATGTGGATATGAATACATTTTAATTTAGGACCAATATTGAAGAGAATGGTGAGAACCATTTGTTTCTCCTCCTTCGATTTATCAACCCCGCAAGCTTTGAGTTGTGACAGTAAATCCTTGAATTTTGTAAAGAAATATTGGATATTCTCGAATCTTTTTGGATCTAATGTGAGAAGCTCCACCTCCAGCATGTGTCCCCTCATCTCATCCTATTTTCCAAAGATCCCTTCCAAGGTGGTCCAGACTTGAGTGGGATTCTTATAGGAAGATATGTGAAAAAGGAGATCGGGAGAAATAAGACTGCAAATTGTTCTGAGTGCCTCATCCATGCAATTTAAGTACTTGAAATTTTCTATGGATGATGTTGGTTATGTATCTGTATTCAAGGTTAACCTATACAACCCTCTGGTTCAGAGATGTATGGATATTTTCTCCTTCCATGCAAAATAGTTGTAAGGTGTAAGAATGAATTATTTTTGGAAATCTATCTTTCCATTGTCTTCAATCTTCAGTACCTGCAAAAACATTTGGTGTAGATTTTTCTTAGTAGTCTGTCAGATCTGATACCATGTAAATGTGTTGAACCTACATATAATAAATCTAGATAAACAATAATACACACATTTGCAGAGAGAATTGGAGAAAGAAGAAGAAGGAGAGAAAGAATGAAATAATTCTCATTAACCATTGTGAATAATGAATAATTTACACATGATATACAATTTATAACTCAATGAGTGCACACTGGAGGAGAACCAATGTGCCATAGTGGTGGTATAGAGTGATCTAGACACACACCATGAGTTACAGGAGTGAACTACCACCTAGTCTAGTCTCTTAGGCAGTTATGGGAGTGAACTACCACCTAGTTGAGTTAACTAGTCAACTAGTCTTCATTTAACTGATTGAACAGAGAGTAGTGAGGAGTTAACTCAGGGAATTAATGGTAATGCACCAGCCTGGTGATTATCCCAAGGCAAGGTCGAATTATCATGGTGATGATCCCAATGTTGCATGGTGATAAAACCAATGCAACATCTAAACTCAACTCAACTAGTCAAACTGAAGTGTCAACTGAAAGAGAATATTCTCCAAGTGGAATATTCTCCTCTAAAATATAGGAGACTGGGTAATGATTAATTGTGACTAATAAAAAAGGAAAAACCTTAGGAAAAATAAATCCTAGGTGAGTGTGAAGTAACTCCAACAAATGTTTGTTCAAGTATATCAAGGTAAGCCTCCAATCCCTCTATGGGAGGATTTCTTGTTCCAGACTGACCATAGTACAAATACTTCTATTTTAGGACATTATATTCTTCATGCTCCCAAGGTTCAACCTGAAATATAATATCAATTTCACTCGGGATACAACTTAATATAGGCCCTTGTTGATCCACATTTGTGATCAATATTAGTACATACATAATTATCCTTAATATTCTTCCTTTGTTTTTGTTTTATTCTTAAATTCCATTACTTAGCTTCTTTCTCCTTTCCCTGACCTGAATGTCCCCCCTTTTTGCAGACCTATAGTTTTTCTACCCTTAATTTTCACTTTTATCTCTACATCCTCCAAAATACAATTTTTACTTTTTCATACCTAATCATTTCTTGAAATGTGGATGTGGGACAACTGACTATCCCATTTACTTTTTTCCCATGTCTTTACTCCCTTGTTGTTGTGGGTGGGAAATCCCTCCTATGGACTAGCACTAAGGGTTTTATCATGCATGCAGAAATGACCTAAAGATTCTTACTTTTGACCATCATCCCATGCCTAGACCCCCATTACTCATATGTAAATACAAGACGCAAGAGATTAAGTTGACGTACCTTATTTTTCGTGTTTGATGTCGATCCCTTTTCGCGCTTGGTCGTTCTTTGACTCCAACTCTTCTCCTAATGCTGACCTGCATTCACTAAAGACAAACAAAGAACTCCACATGCATTTGATCTATGAACTAATGGGTTAGATATTTAATCAATCATACAATCAATATTCCAATAATGACAATCTCATATGGCAGGACGGGAAAAGCAATTATTTTGTTAACTTCACAATGATACCTTACAATGATAAAGTCGGCTATTGCTCCTCGATCCTGGTCCTGGGCTCTTCTTCCACTGTCTTCCAACTGCTTTGCTCTATACTTCTCTTTGCACAAGGATGGCTAAAGTTTGGGACAAAGGTAATGCTCAATTGGGTATAGTTTCTTTACTATGATTCTCCTCCTTTCAAATGGGACTCCTAACCCTTCTTTTATAGGCTAGAAGAAGCTAGGTATTTGGTTGAGTGATCGGCCATGCATGGCCGAAAGGTTTAGTTAACTTACCCAAAGCTATGTGTTCCGTCAACAACTTTCCTTTTTCCGTGCTTTTGTAGGTACACGTGGGCTGTCTTGGGTCAGCTAGTGTGTACACGCGTGTATTAATGGAGCAGGGTGTGTGGGCCAAAGGGGTTTTTAAGAAGAATTGTTCAACAGTGTTTTGGCAAAGAAGGAATCTGAGATGGCCTGATGCCAAGTAAGCATGTCTGGTGAAAATTAGGGTTATAACACTTGTGGCCACAAACCTGCAGTCCTTCATTCTACATCATGCATCTCTTACTTATGCAACCCACAAAATGACCCTCTCCACCACTTAGTCAATTTTCTTACTTCAGATGTGGGGATCTTTTCCTTTTTACCTTTTCCATCCCTATATTCTTGCAAGCCCACAGACTCACATTCTACATAATGTACTTTCCATTCCTCATTTTACACCTCCATACTTAACCACTTTCCATTTGCCATGACATCACCTCACCACTTCCCATCACATTTATTTCCCCTGCCACATTAGCTGCCAATTGTGTGAACATAATTTTGTTATTAAAGTGGTGAAGATTTCATAAACCTTGTAATAAATTAAAAAATCTCGTCATCCAGACCAGTACTTTTGAAATAAGAATTACAGTAGAAAAATATGTGTTAAGTTAAATAAGAACTAATATTCCAAGCTATAAAATTTTATATTGACAGTAGCGCCACCTATTTTCAAGGCTAGAAAAGTAGTGAAAATAATGTCAAGTAAGAGAAAGGAATTGTATTGTGGGGATACACTAAATATGTTGAGACATGAAGATCAAGAGTTCCAGTGGTTGCTAGCTTACAACTACTACAAGTCCCTTACTCTTGCTAAGAAAAAGACGAACTAGATCTGGACCTCAGGCATAGCCCTTGCTGATTGTGTTCCAGACGTAATAGATTTAATATAAATCGTTTAGTGGTGTGCAGATAAATTTAAATCAGAGAATAGAATAATCCATCTCAAAGGACAACATACTATTCTTTATCTCCTCTAGTATTCACCAGAATGTTATGTCTCCCTGTGCCCACCATGTAATTTAAGGTTGAAAATTCCAATGAATTCCTAAAGCAACACAAAGGAGGAGAAGAGCTCCTTGATAAATATCTAGTCGACCCAAGAAATAACACTAATGCTTCCAAGTTTGAGGTAATTTCCTTGAAATACCCATACAAGGAGTTTTCATGGTTATTTGCTTGTATCATTGGTCATGAATCCACAGCCTCTATGCCAAGAAATGTCATTATATCCTACATTTATCTATGCATGAAAATGCCATAATAGATTGGGGTCACATCATTTCTAGTGAAATGTCATTTCAATTGAGTAATTTGAAAAAAACATGGAAATTTTATATGACATCCTATCTTATTTTCACCATAGCTTATTACCATGTTTTCTAGGACTTGTCGAGGGAAAGGAGTGTTGACTTTAGATTGGAACCAGTCTTTTCCCAGTATCCATCCTTGTGGAGGCACAAAGCTCAGTATTATTTTTACTCGGTTCATAATAATTTTATCTCAGAGTTTAAAAAATTAGTCTTTGGCCCTAATACATCAAAGTTATCACACGAAGCTGCCACCTTTCTCACAGAGAAAGAATTTTTTGAAACCACTGAAGATTTTGGTATTATAAGGTTATTTGGTTATGAAAAGAAACCTTACCTCCTCTTATTTTATGTATCAGAAAGGAATTTTGTTGTAGACGTTTGCAGGCAATATAAGTCTTGGGCTCACTTCTTCAATGAGAAGAGAAAGAAGCAATTCATCTTGTTGCCTTGGAAAATCAGAGAAATATTGTAAAACACATCTCCCGTTTGGATGAACTTGCAAGTCATCTTGACCAACTCAACCTAAACAAAGCTTAACTTGTTTAGGGTTTTGACCCAAATGATATGTTTACTGCACATATGGCCTTAATTGGTTATTCTTCTTATTTTACTGAAATTGAACATTTTAAATAAGGAGGTGGAGATAATTTAAATCGATCTGAGACTTCGAATAACCAATATTTTAATGATGTGGAGGAATTAATTTGTACCAATGAGGTATATCAACAACAAGGTAGAGAAGAAACATAAAAATACCAATTCACCAACTATGTCTCAAAATAGTACCACGATAAGAAAAAAACCCAGAAGAAGTGGTATGGAGATGAAGAAAACACATGCTTGAAGTTCAAGTGATGGTAGTGATAAGGACCCAATAAAGAAAAATATTGAAAAATATCATACCTTATATGCTTCTACAAAAATAAAAAGGGATATATAGAAAACGGGGTTAAGAGTACCTGCAACTTAAGAAATTCAATGGGTTATGGATGTAGACAAGCTTATTGAAGAACCCAGATGGTCTAAGCAAAGGTTGTTGGAAACCCAAGAAATTGTCGAATCCTAGTCACTCAAGAACCGAAGATATTTTAAGAGGAATGTGTAATTTTGCACCACACATCCTACAATTGAGCATCTAAAAAAAAAAAATTTGAGAAAGTTAATACAAAAAACAAGAAGTTATCTGAGAAATGGAAATCAACAATTTATTTTGATGGGGTTGCACCATCAAAAATTGTACAATTCCATGAAGCAACCAGAGAATCCCTTAAACAATCTGTCAGTAATATTGAAAAGGAAAATTTAGAATTAAAACACAAAATAAAAGAATTAGAGGCAACTTTAATCCCAGGACCATTGTTTTTAGAACCTTTAGACACAATTCAATCAATACTCACCTTAGAAGATATCCCGAAAAGCAACAACAAATGGAAAGGTTCATCTTGTTTGCTACAAGCAATAAGAAAGTATGTTGGATACGGGATACAAAAAAAAATAGATATGATTCAAGAAATCTAGGATCTTGCATAGATCTCCACCAACTTTGCAACAAGGATTACAAATTTCAAAGAATATCTTCAAAAGGATCTAGATAATGTTGAAGGTTTCTACAAAGACGTTGTGGGTACATTCTCGGCTAGAGTTATAATTTTAAGTAATATTCACAGAAGAGAGAAAAACATTCCTTCAAACATATGGATGAAATAAATTAATGCATGTTGGTTAAAGAGAATAAAAAGTTTAAGAGAAATGATAAATGAATTAGATGTTGTGAAGAACAAAAGAGGTGACCTATTTTTTAAGCTTGTTGATCTCACTAAAGAACTCAATGTCCCAAGTTGATTAATGGATACAATACTTTCATATAAAGATACATTATTAGACCAACTTAAGGTGTTCAAAGTTTCATGGTCAAATGAGTTCATCGAGTCCATCGAATTCTCTGAGGAAGAAATTGAAAGGTGGCTAGTAAGATACATCAAAAGAAATGATGAGGTAGATGGAATGTTGCACCAATTAGGCATGGACCTAAGAGAGATGGAGAATGAGTTGTTCGAAATAAATATTAAGCATGATATCACGGTGGACCCCATGAGAGAATACATTGAATATTGGTTAAGAAAATCCTTAATCAAAATCATTGAGCCAAAACAGCAAGAAACAGTTGCAGCAGTTATGCCACCTCAACCACAGCAAGCATCTACAAAAGAGGAACCTTCAAACAAGTAAAGGGTTAAAAAAAAATCCATCACAGTCTTTTCATTTCATGGTCCGCGGGAGCCCCATCCCATTCCTCCTTGAAGGACAAACACAAATATTTTATTTCAAGACATTTGCTTTGTTGTTTTTAAATACATATATTATTTTTTGAGTTTCCCAGAGAACTATTTTGGGATATTACATTATTGTAATCTCAAATACTTTGATTCAAGCATGAGATTTTAAATGTATATATATCATAATTTTTTGTGTGCCTAATGAAATGATCATAAACTTATCTACCATATGCAATTCATATTTTCTTGCTTCCTTTCCTTGAATATTGTGTTTTTTCTTGATGAATGTTGTGATGGAAATGCCATCCTATTTATTTTCACACTCTTTTGGTTTATAATCCTGTAATATAATGTAAATATTTTATTTCATAATATGCATGATCTTGTCTCAAGTATTCTTTGCATGTTAATAATTATTTTAAATAAGCATGGCCCTTCTCAAACATTGTTTATATTTTTGCATGTTGTTTAAGAATAGAGGAGTACCACCTCTTTAAAAATTTAGGGGTGTTTTATCCTCATGAGGTTGACTCAAAGACCATAAGATATTATTTTATATCAACATTTTTGGATACCATACTGGGGAGAACAAAAGGTTGGTTTCGTAGACCAGAATTTTAATGACTCAACCCGAACAGAATCAACCTCAATTGCAAGTGGGACTCAGAAATCAAGGAATTGTTTTGCACCAACTTTATGATTTGGTGTTAACAACATCTAAAAGTCATGTTGAAATTGAAATATATTGGGAAACCCTTGCTCAGGAAGAATAAAGAGAAATATCCTTGAGACAAAGAAGGAAGCCATGAATCCAAGAAAAATTAGAACCTTATAAAGGTCCACCAACAACAAGAAAAAGTAAGAAACTCTAGCTCCACAAATATAGTCAAAGTTTGAAATCATAAATAAATGAAATCCTACCTATGGGAGATCAAGAAGAATTGAGAAATCAAATGCCCAATGAATAAAGGTAAGAAAATAATAGGCAGAGAAATCCAAGAAGGATGGCTAGAAACAACCCACTTAATATACTTGGAGAAGAACACACATTACCAACCCTTCCTCAAGCAGTTTTTCCTGTGTTCTCAAGTGATGGGATCATGGACCCAAGAAGACATATGGAACATTTTTTGAGTGTTTTCAATATACATTTGATAAAACATGATGATTTCATGGTCATAGTGTTTCTACAAACCCTGATAGGTTCAGCCTATGAGTGGTATCTTTCTCTACCAACTTGATCAATAGGCTCATTTGATGATTTGAAAAACATGTCCATGACCATGTATGCACCTCATATTGCATATCATACTCTCCTCACCCAATTTAATCAAATTCATCTTAAGAAAGGAGAAATAATTAGAGACTTTAACATGTGATTCTTTAAGAATCTAAATCAAATCCCAGAAGAACAACGACCAAATGCTCCTGTTATATTTGGATGTTATAAGAATGTAATGCCTGCAAATGTGAATTATGCAATCAGATCTTCAAAAACAAATGACCTACATGGATCCATCTAGAAGGCAACAGAGATGGAAGAATTCATGCTAGATACTAATGTTGGTCATGAAATCATCCTTGGTAAGGTACAAATAGAAATGTTTGTTGTCCATATCACCTCAAGGATCATCTACTTCAAGAAATCTTGAAAATCGAGGAATTGGTAGAGGAATTATTCAAGGTATTCCTCCCAATGTGATACATGATATTGGATCCACCCAAGAGACAAGACAAGATATAAATGGCTCAAATGAGAAGAAATATCAGACAAATGCAAAATGTTATTACTAGGATGAAAAGAGACAAAACTTTTGTCCCACCAAATCCAAATCCAAGAATCTCAGTACAATATACAAGAACAATAAAGGATAGAGTTGAAGAACATATACCAAGAGCACCAAGAGTTCCAAATCCAAATGTTCTTGTGTTAGAAGAAATCATAGAAGAGGAAAATTTTGAAAATTTTAATCAAGAAAATGATGTTAATTGAGATCAAGGATTGCCCTTTTTTTATATCTTTGATGAGAAAGAAGATCTAGAACTTTTGCAAGATAATGTGGTCCAGACCATGGCACAAGCAAATAAGTTCAAGACCAACAAACAAACTGAAAATAAAAATAAAAAAATATAAAGGTCTAGAGACAACAAAAGAACAACCAGTGGTTAATCAAATGAAGACTCCATTGAAAATGAATTACAATATGGTCAATGAATTAATTAATCTCAGAATTAACTTACCTTTCATGGAAGTGGTGAAGATTAGTTAAACTTGGAATTACCTTACCTTTCATGGAAGTGATTAGGATACCTCAACAAAGAGAAAATATTCTGAATATACTAGATGACTCAAATTGAAGAATAGAATCAGCTCAGATGAACATCGGGAAACAACAAAATGTTTCATCAGTGAGACCAAGAGGAAAAGTCCCACCATTTTACATAACCATTAAAAATCATGATTTTACATTACACAATTGTCTGGTTGATAGTGGAGCCACTAACAACATAGTGCCTATATCAGCTATGGAAGCACTTGGAATGGAATGCACAAGGTACTATGAAACTATTCAAACCATATATGACATAGATTCAAGAAAATTCCCATCATATGGTGAGATAAAATATTTGTGTGCATGGATAATTGTGATGGCGACCCAACTGTGCCCCTCTGCCTCGGCCACAGTCTCTGTGTTGACCTCCCGGTCTTAATGGATTATTCTAGATTCACCTTCGAGCTGAAGGGGGTCTTTCGATTCCCCACTAAAATCTCTGTTAAAAACCTGATTCACAGGTCCTTCCTTTTCCCCTGTCATGGCCTCTGTGCATGCCTGATCTCTTCCCGACAGAGATTTCGGGTTTCGGGGTTTCGCGATTCCCGTTGTAACAACCCTAGTCAAATATATGCTTAGGGATTATTAAGTAAAAAATTATTAGGTAATTACTTTTTCTAACATGTTATTAACTAAACAAAGATTGGTATAATGATATTAATTAAATATTTATTAATTAATTAATTGTTATAATTTCAATTAATTAATTAATTAATTAATTACCTATTACATTCAATGACATGGGTATTAAATTTAAGAGGGTTAATAAATTTAATTTTTTAATTAAAGGATTACGTATATGGAGGGGATAAGAAGCATTAAATGTAAGGATAAGAAACATTAATAATCGGATAAGGCATTAATAATCGGATAAGACAATGAATGTATGGATAAGGAAAGGAGGGATATGAGGGGAGGAGCATAATGGAAGGAAGGGGATTATTGTTTTGGAGGGTTCTCTTGGATTTGTTGGTTTAGAGTTTGAGTTCTGTAGTCGGGAAGGATCATTACGGGGGTCACCGGTTTGCCGGGGGTTTTGGGCACAGGGGCCAGGATATCCATATGGTATCCTAGAGCTAGGAAGCCGAACAGGATGCTCCTAGCTGGCAGGGAGGAACCACGGTTTGGGCAGAGTTGTTCAGTGGCATCAAGCTAGGCAAGGCAGCAGCGGGAAGGTCAACAAGACAAGTGAAAGCAGCAGGAAGGTCAACAAGACAAGCGAAAGTTTAGCATCAGACCAAGGTATTTTAATTTACATATTTGTTTTATGCATTTAAGAAATATGAAGTGTTATAAGGTTGTTCGTAAGCTATTATGTTCAGCTCAATTAATTTTATATATGTTGGTTTTGGTTATATGTTGATTATGAAGTAAAATAGATGTTAGGTTAGCATTCCTTAAAATAAATTCTTTTGGGTTTTATAAGGCTTTGATGAGCTGAACCCCACACATGGTATCAGAGCCCTGGTTCAAAATCTGGAACCAAGGGCCTACCTATCCACCCAAAAATTTAAATAAACCACACCAGAAAAATAAACACTCCTATTTAGTTATAGTAAATCCCTAAATAAATATATTAGGGTAAATATAAATCTGGGCCTGAGAGCCAAATTCCAACTCCAAGTTCCAGTGCCACCTCCACCTAACCTGCAAGCCATGTATACATTTTGATTTTAGTATATACACAAATCTATATATAATATATAAACAATATGCCTGGAAAACGAAATTGGTTTAATATTATACGTATTTAAAGTGTTAAATAAATTTTGGCAATGGGCTCAATTAAACAAACAATATATTTGTATATAAAAAAAAGAGTATAAACCTCATTACTAAAAGAAAACAAATAAAAATAATGGGCATACAGAATGATTAGGAGGATATGTTTTAGCTCATCAAAGTGAACTTAGATACATAATCCCTCACTATGCCTATTACAACAATAATCTTCAACATTACGCTTTTAAGATATGGACAAAAATATCGCAGTATTATTCATTCTATTTCAAGTACAAGCTTAAAGAAGAAATGTAAGGAAGAACAAGCTTAAAGAAGAAATGACTTATTCTTCCTTGTTCATCTTCATTCCTAATTCCTATCTGTCTCTGTATCCTATTTGAATTCCTATCTTTCTCTTTATCCTATCTTAATGTTAATAACTAATTACTAATATTTTAATAACTAATTACTACTAATATCATAAAGGCATTCTTAATCTAATAAAGAAGGCATAAAGAAAAATAAGGAACAAATTAATCCTACTTAATGAGGAGAGGGAAACTACACAACATGCATCAGATGTCCATTTCGCCGGAGACATTGACTGAGTCAGACTACACCAGCCAGAAAGAACATCTACATACATAGATACAAAAGGAGGGAGGCTGCAATCCAAATCCGTGCACTACAGCGGTGTGATCATGGCCATTGCTGGAAGATGCAAGGCAGTCACACAAAAACCAGAAGCTAAATATCTTTCAGTGTACCAGGTGATCATGGTCGTTGTAAATTTCTCGTAGTATGCCTGGAAGATATGCAAGGTGGTCACACAGATATTTTAGTGCACCTATAATGAAGAAACCAAAAGCTATTCTAAAATAAGAGAGAGGAGGAACCCATGGGGAGGAGCCACGCGCTACACCAAAAAAAAATTTATTAATACACAAAAAATATATATAATTCTTCAAAGGTGTGAGCTGATATTCGGTAGTGTTCAAACCAAGCTTGTGTTGAATACACAAACCCAGCATGTGAGCTCCGGGGAATGGCCTCTCGCGTCACCCAACACATAAACCCAACACGTGAGCTCCAAGAAATGGCCTCACGCATCACCAATACACAAACCCAGCGTGTGAGCTCCGGGGAATGGCCTCACGCATCACCGAATGGCCTCACACGTCCAAGGAATAGCCTCATGCTCTGGAAAATAAAAAATATATATATCCACGCATCTGTAGACCATGCGCCAAGGCACGGGGAGGAGGCACAAGAACCAAAGAGACGAACGCATCAGCACCAAACTGAGAAGCCAGCGCACAAGTGCCAATGACCTAGCAACGAGCCAAGAGAAGAAATCATTTTAAGTAAACCCTCAACAGGGAAGTTGATTATATCGACATTGGCATTCTCTCTAATGGAAGCTAGCCTGACTTCCCTATCAATAATGGTACAACCAGAACGACTATGCCTGCCTGAAGCTCTCACTAAAGTGGCTATAGCTCTCACCGAAGTGGCCTAATATTATGATTATATAGATGTCCTGGAAAATCTCTTATCCAATATCACCTGTGTATATGATGTATAAACACCGTAGGATTAATGGAGTCACCGCAGGATTAAAATAGAGACCTTAGAAGCTAGGTCCAACAGAGAGATGCCCATAACCTTTCAACTTATGCGCCTTCATCACCAGAATCAAAAGGAAGAAGGCCAACGCCCAGCCATGGCCCGAACACCAGCAAACACAAACACGGACCATGCGGAAAGGTTTTGTTCAAGAGAGAGCGCTACAAACATAGCCACAGGCAAGAGAGGAACCAACGAAGGAAGTGCGGGCGGCCACAGGCAGATGAAAAGAAAAACAAGCCGCTTGAGGGAAAACGCTGGATGAACTGGTGAAAGTTTAGGGTTTAGGTATCGAGAGCCGGGGCTAGACACGTGAGCCTCATGCAAGAAGACCAACCTTAAAGGCTGCCAGCAGGGTCTCCAGTGTGGAAGTTCTGTCAATAAATGCCTCGTTTCTCATCAAGATATTCAACACACATTACATATATTTTGCATATATTTTAATTTCAAAATGTTTTATCTTTATAAATGCTCAAATTAGTTAATAACAATATTATTATTATTTCAAGATTTTATTATTTTATTTTGAATAGTAATACTATTTTGTAAAAATAAAATATATATAATGCATATATATATATATA
>JZKD02S0829941.1:329135-350594 GCA_000966675.3 Picea glauca
GTTATAATTTTGATTAATTAATTAATTAATTAATTACCTATTACATTCAATGACATGGGTATTAAATTTAAGAGGGTTAATAAATTTAATTGTTTAATTAAAGGATTACGTATACAGAGGGGATAAGAAGCATTAAATGTAAGGATAAGAAACATTAATAATCGGATAAGGCATTGATAATCGGATAAGACAATGAATGTATGGATAAGGAAAGGAGGGATATGAGGGGAGGAGGCTAACGAAAGGAAGGGGATTATTGTTTTGGAGGGTTCTCTTGGATTTGCTAGTTTAGAGTTTGAGTTCTGTAGTCGAGAAGGATCATTACGGGGGGCACCGGCTTGCTGGGGGTTTTGGGCATGGGGGCCAGGATATCCATATGGTATCCTGGAGCTAGGAAGTTGGACAGGCTGCTCCTAGCTGGAAGGAAGGAACCACGGTTTGGGCAGAGTTGGTTAGTGGCATCAAGCTAGGCAAGGCAGCAACAGGAAGGTCAACAAGACAAGCAGAAGCAGTAGGAAAGTCAACAAGACAAGCGGAATTTTAGCATCAGACCAAGGTATTTTAATTTACATATTTGTTTTATGCATTTAAGGAATATGAAGTGTTATAAGGTTGTTCGTAAGCTATTATGTTCAGCTCAATTAATTTTATATATGCTGGTTTTGGTTATATGCTGATTATGAAGTAAAATAGATGTTAGGTTAACATTCCTTAAAATAAATTCTTTTGGGTTTTATAAGGCTTTGATGAGCTAAACCCTACACCCATTGTCGAGAAACTCAGTCTTCTCGATCCCTCGATCTCCGATATCCCAAAATGCCAGAACGACTTCAACCGCGTATAGTCCCCATGGCTACCTTCTGGTCCATGTGACCACATTTCCATATGACCGCAGTCCTATGTCTTTCGCGATTTTGGGCTTTCAAATGCCGAAACACATGAACCCTTTGTCCTCAGGATTCTCAATCCTCTGAATCTCGACTTTTCTTCGAAAACATAGATTGTCTCCACGCATCCCCTCAAGATGGATGGTCCTCGTCACTTCGTTGTTTCAGGAAATCAAATGCTTATGGGTTCTTCCCCTCGGAACTCCCAAATATCTAATTCTCGACATCCTATATGATGAAATGATGTCAGCTGGCCCCACAATAGAACTTTCCTCCTTGTCGGGGTTTCAGACTTCACAGTTCTGAAATGTGTGTGCTTCCTGTCTTCAGGATTCGCGAAACGCTGAATCCCAAAGTGTCGATGGACTCTTGATCGGTGCCACGCATCCTCCTACGATGGATAGTCCTCAGTCATTTCATGATTTTGTGAAATCAAATGCTCTAGGCATCTTGCCTTCAGGATTCACGAAATGTCGAATCTCGATATGTCAATGGCTCCCGATCTCCGCCACGTATCCCAACTGATGGACAACCCTGATTCAGTCTCGGGATTTCATGACTTGTGATTCCCCGATGTCGCAGTTCCTCTGTCAACTCAAAACCCTCGTGGCTGAAATACCGACGGGTTCTTGATCTCCACCATGTGTCTCAACAGATGGATGGTCCAGATCAAGATCGAGGTTTTCACTATGAATTGACCCGATCTCCTGTCCTCAAGACTTCTGATACCTCGAATTCCGAAGTCCCGATATCTCGACGTCTTTCGGGACTTTCATTCTGCTAGCGAGGGTTTAAACCCTATGCAACTCCTGTCAGATCCTGCGAATGACGGGTATCTAAATGACGATCTGACGGCTCACGTTCCACTAAGCTTGAACCTTGGAAAACAGTCGTAACCTCCTTGCTTCTCTGTCAGATTGGACAACTAACGGTGATTTCACAAATTCTCTACGTATAATTTCGACCGTCCATCTTTTCCCTTCGACAACTTCGTAGGTTCGAATCCTTTTGAGGTTTCCCACGACTTCCAGTCTTTCAAGAAACTCATGCACGCACTCCTAGTGAAAAACCTTCAAACACTTCAGTGTTGAACACCTTTCTACTCTGCGCACTCCCTGCAACAATAGTCCTTCAATGGTATCTCAGGTTTCACCCTGGATTCAAGCTTGGTCAGTGCACACCTTGCACAGCTCCTGTGCCTAACTGCACCCTTGAGGAAATGAGAACAAAAGCTAACCTATCTGAACTTTCAGAGACAAAACCTCTAAACCCTTTTGTCAACGCACTCCTTGCAGACAATTCAACTGCACTCCTCGTAGGAACTCTCGCTCAGATAGAGAAACAATTGAAACTCATTTCTTAACTCTTTCTCTCTCAGACTTCAAACATAATCCTGAAATCATTCATACACAGCATAGAAAGAAAATGTATAACAGAAAGAGTAAAACCATGAACATACCATTCAACATACACGTACAAGAAACAAATACAATGCCATGAGTCTAAATTAAGACTTCTTCTATTAACTCAAATCTCTGTACATGGGTGTTCTCCAAACACAATTTCTCTATTCCAGCTCTGTATGCTCTTCTCTTGGTAATGTTCTTCACTATATGCTCTCAATTGGCATCCTCCTTATTTTTTTACAATTACACAATGAGGGTGTCTATATCCCGTTTCCCTCTTCCATTCTAAAACTGTCTAATCTACACATTAATTTCTATCTACTTGCATTAACTTTCATAAATGCCTTCTACCTACTATGGACAAGAGCGGATTGCTCAAGGTCCTTTACAATATTACAAGTGTGCTCTTCTTAATTATCTCATTTAAGATTGGCGTATAACTTCAAAAAATTTTAAACAATTTATCATGTGTCCAAAATGCGTTGGTGCTTGCCCCACGCTCGCTTGATGTTAGCGATGCTCCTGCATCATAATCCCTTACTTGAAAATTTTCATGGGATCCTATCCATGAGCTCTCGCACGGTCTGTCCATGCTTCTAAATCTCTGCTTCATTCTCCCAGCTGGCATCTTCAACTGGATGTCCCTTCCACTTGACCAAGTATTCAAAGTATTGTTTTCTTCTAGTTTTCTTGCTAACTCTTTTGTCTAGTATGCTTTCCATCTGTGGCTTCTCTGCAATAGGCATCTTCTTTGTCCACTGGACCTCTGGTTGTTCAACACTTGTTCATGTTTCCTCAGTTTTGTATGGGTACAAATCTGAGACATTGAATATCAGAGAAATTCTGATCCCATCAAGTAATTCAATCTCATAATCATTTGCCCCAAATTTCTTCAAGACCTTTCATGGTCCGATCTTCTTCATCTTCAGTTTGTTATATGTCCCCTTCGGGAACCTTTCCTTTCTCAGATGTGCCAGAATCAAATCACCAACATCAAATTGAAGTTGTCTCCTGTGTTGATCTGCTCTGTGCTTATATTCTTGGATCAAGTTCTGTAAACGCTCCTTCACTTGGTTGTGAAGTTGTTTCATTGCCTCTGCGAAATCTTCTGCACTAGCGCTACTAATCGCAATCTAGTCTGAATCCCTCAGTTCAAAATTTCCTCTCGGCTGCATGCCATAAACAATCTAGAATGGACTCTGCCCTGTGCTTCTGTTGATTGAATCATTATAAGCAAATTCTGCCTGTGGCAGAATATTGTCCCACTGGATATGGTGTTTTGTCACCAAGCTCCTCAGCAAGTCTCCTAAACTTCTGTTCACGACTTTTGCCTGTCCATCCTTTTGAGGATGATAAGATGAACTAAACGATAAATTTGTTCCCAGATTTTTCCATAAGGTTCTCCAGAAGTGTCCCACAAACTTAGTGTCTCGATCCGAAACTATGCTCCTTGGTAAGCCGTGAAGTCGAATGACTTCTTTGAAAAATAGATTCGCAATGTGAGTTGTGTCACTAGTTTTCTGACATGGTATGAAGTGTGCCATTTTGGAAAATCTATCCACTACCACAAAGATTGAGTCAAACCCTCTTTGTGTCCTTGGCAACCCCAATATGAAATCCATGCTGACTGCATCCCACAACCTATCAGGTATTGGCAATGGTTGATAAAATCTTGCATTCTGTCTCTTTCCCTTCGAATGCTGGAAAATTCTGCATCTGTCCATGAATATATTGATGTCTACTCGCAATCCCGGCCGAAAATATGACTCATTCAGTTTTTTGAATGTCTTTTCATGACCGAAATGTCCGACCAATCCTCCACTATGTTTCTCCTTCAGCAAATTTTCCCTCATGGAGCATTTTAGAATACAAAGTTGATTACCTTTAAACAGTAATCCTTCTTGGATCATGTATTCTATCCATTGACTTCTGTCCCTGAGAATTTGATTCTCAACTGCTTCATACACCTCCTCAAAATTTGGATCATCTCTGTACATGTTCCTGAGATCATCAAAACCCAGTGTTTTAGCTCTGAACTCCTGCAACAGCAAAAATTTCCTGCTCAAAGCATCAACAACCTTGTTAGCAGTTCCAGAAATATGCTTAGTTACAAAAGTAAAATTCTTCATGTATTCAACCCATTTTACATGTCTTTGGTTCAACTTTATCTGTTGAGTCACAAACTGCAATGCATGTTTGTCACTGTATAAGACAAACTCCTTCGAGATCAAGTAATGTCTCCATTTCTTTAATGCCTGAATAATAGCATAAAACTCATTGTCATACGTGGAGTATTTCACCTTCGCTTCATTCAGCTTCTCGCTGAAGTATGCTATCAGCCTGTCTTCTTGACTCAAGATTGCCCCTATTGCAAATCCAATTGCATCGCATTTCACTTGAAATGTCTTTTGGAAATCAGGCAACACTAGGATTGGTTGTTCCGTGATTTCCCTCTTCAACAGATTAAAACTCTTCTCAGCCTCTTCTATCCAGTGAAAAGATTTGTGTCTCTTCTTCACTGTGTCCATCATCGGTGCACTAATTCCACTGAAATTCTTGATGAATTTTCGGTAGAAACTAGCTAATCCATGAAAAAATCTCTCCTCAAATATTCTCTTCGGTGATGGGAAATTCTTGATCACCTCCACCTTATTTGGATCCATCCTCAATTTATCCGCAGAAATAACAAAACCCAAATAGATGAGTTCTATCTTCATGAATGAGGATTTCTTCATGTTTATCAGCAGCGTCTCCTGCTGTAACCTCTTCATCACTGTAGCCAAATGGTTCAAATGTTTAGCCTCTGTTCTTTTGAAAATCAATATATCATCAAGATATACGATAACAAATTTTCCAATGAAATCCTTCAAGACTTCATTCATCAGCCTCATGAAGTTACTTAGCACTCGTTAAACCTAACGACATAACAAGCCATTCATACAACCCTTCGTTAGTCTTGAAGGTTGTCTTCCATTCATCACCTTCTCTCATACGAATCTGGTGATATCCACTTTTCAAATCAATCTTCGAAAAAAAATTTGCTCCACTTAAGAAGTCCATCAGATCATCCATCCTTGGCAATGTAAATCTGTACCTGATGGTTATCTTTTTGATTTCCCTTGAATCAATACACATCCTCCAGCCTCCATGTTTCTTTGGACTGAGTACTGTCAGAACAACACATGGACTCAAATTTCTCTAACCAACCCTTTGTCCAACAAATCCTGGACTTGTCTTTTGACCTCTTCATTCTCCTGCAGTGTCAATCTATATGCTGCTTTATTTCGAAAACTAGCTCTAGGTATGAGATCAATATGATGACTCACACTTCTGATTGGTGACAACGAATGAGGTAGTTCGTCCACTACTATGTCAACGAACTCTTCCAGTAGTTCCTGAACCTCTTCCGGTAAATCATCTACCCTTGTGCTGGTTAAAACAATCGTTGGCTTCCTGACCATAATGAATTGCGGTTCCTCCTTCTTAACCTCTGTAAGAAGTTCCTTCCCACTCATGAGAAGTACAGTGTTGCTTACTTCAGGTTTCACTTCCTTATCTTTGATTAGAAGCAACATGTGAGTTCTCTCATTCTTCTCTAGGGTGCATGTGTTCATCCTCCCATCATGAGTCACATTTCTGTCATATTTCCATGGTCTACCCAGCAATAGATGAAAAACATTCATGGGAATAACATCACAGAGTATCTTATCATTATATCCTCCTATCTTAAATTCAACTAAACATTGTTTAGTGACATTTACCTGATGTCCTTTTTGTAGCCACGAAACTCTATATGGACATGGATGTTCAATCATCTCCAACTCCATCTTTTCTACCATCTCTGTTGAAACAAGATTATCTGTGCTACCACTGTCCACAATGACCTTACATACCCTGTCCTTGGTTTTGCCAGCAGTCCAAAAAAGTCTGTTTCTTTGGACCGAACTCTCCACCTCCTTCTCTGGTGTTAAGAGAACTTTTCTCATCATCAAGCATCTTCCTCCTTCAGCATCTTTTACCTCAACATTTGGCCTCTGTGCTTCAGCGATGTGAGTCTCTCCACTCTCTTTCTTCTTATCTAGACATTCATAAGATTTGTGTCCATTCTTTCCACACGTGAATCATTTTATTACTCCACCTCTTCCTCTTCCTCTACCTCTAGTACGAGGAAAAATGTTTCCATCTGCATACTGACCTCTCTGTTCGGTATGCTACCCTCTCTGCGAACTTCCACCTCTCTCAATTTGAGTCTGAGGTTTTTTTCCGTCTTTCTTGGGTTTCAGATTTCTATCCTGGGAAACTGATTTGCCTCTGGCTTGACTTCTGTCTCGGCCTCTCTGACCTTGTTTTTGGCTTAGATTCTCTTCATCTTTTAGATCCATCTGATAAGCATCTTCCACCATTTGGATGGTCATCATGCTCATCTCATCCTGAATGTCGTATCTCAGGCCATTCATGTACCTGGAAACCTTTTCATCATCGCTTTCCCGATGACCTGCCCTAATGTTCAACCTATAGAATTCTTCAGTATATTCCTTCACTGTCATCAGTTTCTGTCTCAAATTTTGCATTCTTTGAAACAGGGTAATTTGGTAATCCCTGGGAATGAATTTTTCTTTCATCTTTGCGATCATCCTATCCCAACTCTTGATTTTCTGCTTGCCTTTGTAGCGTTTGTTATCTTGTAGTTCATCCCACCACAATGTTGCATGTCCTTTCAATCTTGTGACAAAATGTCTGACCTTCTTGTCTTCCTCGACATCTTCATAGTCAAAATAAGTGTCTATAGCTCTAATCCAGTCTAGAAGCTCTTCAACATCCGGGTTTCCCTCAAAAACTGGGATGTCCATTTTTGCCCTGGCACCCATCCTTGCGACAACTCTAATCAAGCGTTCATTTGCAGCATCTTCCGCTGAAATTTCTTCTTCTTCATGTTCAACTTCATTTTCACTTTCAGAATCACTAATATCCCTAGCACCGACTGTGCATCTCTGTGTTGTCTCCATGTCCTCAATTCTAGTGCGTAAATCATGCATTTCTCTTACCATGGCTGGGTCAGGCATCTACCTACCTCTTCTACTTGGTATTTCCCTTTCCTCTGGTGGATCAGGTGTTTGCCTATCCCTTCTTCTTGGCAGCATGGTGAATCTTCCTTTTCCTTGCTACAGAAAGCAAAGAAACTTTTATGTGCTCTGATACCAAATGATGGTGACCCGACTGTGCCCCTCTGCCTCGGCCACAGTCTCTGCGCTAACCTCCTGGTCTTAACGGATCGTTCTAGATTCACCTTCGAGCTGAAGTGGTTCTTTCGATTCCCCACTAAAATCTCTATTAAAAACTCGATTCACAGGTCCTTCCTTTTCCCCTGTCACGACCTCTATGCATGCCTGATCTCTTCCCGACAGAGATTTCGGGTTTCGTGATTCCCGTTGTCGAGAACCTCAGTCTTCTCAATCCCTTGATCTTTAATATCCCGAAATGATGGAATGACTTCAATTGTGTTTAGTCCCCATGGCTACCTTCTAGTCCATCTGACCACATTTCCATATGACCGCAGTCCTATGTCTTTCCCGATTTTGGGCTTTCAAATGCCGAAATGCATGGACCCTTTGTCCTCAGGATTCTCGATCCTCCAAATCCCGACATTTCTTTGAAAACCTAGATTGTCGCCACGTGTCCCCTCAATATGGATGGTCCTCGTCGCTTCGTGGTTTCAGGAAATCATATGCTTATGGTTTCTTCCCCTCGGAACTCCCGAAGTTTTGATTCCCGACCTCCTATATGATGAAATGACGTCAGTTGGACCCACAATGGAACTTTCCTCCTTATTGGGGTTTTGGACTTCGCAGTTCCGAAATGTGCGTGCTTCCTATCTTCAAGATTCGTGAAACGTCAAATTCTGAAATGCCGATGGACTCTTGATCGTCGCCATGCATCCTCCTACGATGGACGGTCCTCAGTCATTTCACGATTTCTCAAAATCAAATGCTCCGGGCATCTTGTCTTCAATATTCGCGAAATGTCGAATCCCGATATGCCGATGGCTCCTGATCTCCGCCACGTATCCCAATTGATGGATGGCTCTGATTCAGTCTCAGGATTTTGTGACTTGTGATTCCTCGATGTCGCAGTTCCTCTGTCAACTCAAAACCATGGTGGCCAAAATACTAACGGGTTCTTGATCTTCGCCACGTGTCTCAACAGATGGATGGTCCAGACCAAGATCAGGGTTTTCACTATGAAGTGACTCGAGCTCCTGTCCTCGAGACTTCCAATACCCCAAATTCCAAAGTCCCGATATCTTGATGTCTTTCGGGACTTTCGCTCTCCTTGCGAGGGTTTAAACCCTGTGCAACTCCTGTCAGATCCTGCGACTGATGGGTATCTAAATGAGGATCTGACGGCTCATGTTCCACTAAGCTTGAACCTTGGAAAACGGTTGTAACCTCCTTGCTTCTCTGTCAGATCGGACGGCTGATGGTGATTTCACAAATTCTCTACACAGAATTTCGACCGTCCGTCTCTTCCCTTCGACGACTTCACAGGTTCGAATCCTTCTGAGGTTTCCCATGACTTCAAGTCTTTCAAGAAACTCCTGCAGACAATCCTTGCAGCAAACCTTCAAACACTTCAATGTTGAACACCTTTCGACTCTGCACACTCCTTGTAGCAGCAGTCCTTCAATGGTATCTCAGGTTTCACCCTGGATTCAAGCTTGGTCTGTGCACACCTTGCACGACTCCTGTGCCTAACTGCACCCTTGAGGAAATGAGAACAAAAGCTAACCTATCTGAACTTTCAGAGACAAAACCTTTGAACCCTTTTGTCAACGCACTCCTTGTGGACAATTCAACTGCACTCCTCACAGGAACTCTCGCTTAGATAGAGAAACAATTGAAACTCATTTATTAACTCTTTCTCTCTCAGACTTCAAACATAATCCTGAAATCATTCATACACAGCATAGAAAGCAAATGTATAATAGAAAGAGTAAAACCATGAACATACAATTTAGCATACACATACAAGAAACAAATACAACGCCATGAGTCTGAATTAAGACTTCTTCTATTAACTCAAATCTCTGTACATGGGTGTTCTCCAAACACAGTTTCTCTATTCCAGC
The DNA here is from genome assembly GCA_000966675.3 of Picea glauca. Lineage (NCBI taxonomy): Eukaryota > Viridiplantae > Streptophyta > Pinopsida > Pinales > Pinaceae > Picea > Picea glauca. The sequence goes on from JZKD02S0829941.1 coordinate 338,555, forward strand.
TCTTTATGCTCTTCTCTTTGTAATGTTCTTCACTATATGCTCTCAATTGGCATCCTCCTTTTTTTAGAGTTACACAATGAGGGTGTCTATATCCCGTTTCCCTCTTCCATTCTAAAAATGTCTAATCTACACATTAATTTCTATCTACTTGCATTAAATTTCATAAATGCCTTCTACCTACTATGGACGAGAGCAGATTGCTCAAGGTCCTTTACAATATTACAAGTGCGCTCTTCTTAATTATCTCATTTAATATTGGCATATAACTTCAAAAAATTTTAAACAATTTATCATGTGTCCAAAATGTGTTGGCTCTTGCCCCACGCTCGCTTGACGTTGGCGATGCTCTTGCATCATACTCCCTTACTTGAAAATTTTCATGGGCTCCTGTCCATGAGCTCTCGTACGGTCTGTCCATGCTTCTGAATCTCTTCTTCATTCTCCCAGCTGGCATCTTCAACTGGATGCCCCTTCCACTTGACCAAGTATTCAAAGTATTGTTTTCATCTGTTTTTCTTGCTAACTCTTTTGTCCAGTATTCTTTCCATCTATGGATTATCTGCAATAGGCATCTGCTTTGTCCACTGGACCTCTGGTTGTTCATCAATTGTTCCTGTTTCCTCATTTTTGTATGGGTACAAATCTGAGACATTGAATATCGGATAAATTCCGATCCCCTCAAGTAATTCAATCTCATAAGCATTTGCCCCAAATTTCTTCAAGACCTTGCATGGTCCGATCTTCTTCATCTTCAGTTTGTTATATGTCCCCTTCGGGAACCTTTCCTTTCTCAGATGTGCCAGAATCAAATCACCAACCTCAAATTGAAGTTGTCTCTTGTGTTGATCTGCTTTGTTCTTATATTATTGGCTCAAGTTCTGTAAATGCTCCTTCACCTGGCTGTGAAGTTCTTTCATCGCCTCTGCGAAATCTTCTGCACTAGCGCTACTAGTTGTAATCTGTTCTGAATCCCTTAGTTTAAAAATTCCTCTCGGCTGCATGCCATAAACAATCTGGAATGGACTCTACCCTGTGCTTCTGTTGATTGAATCATTATAAGCAAATTCTGCCTGTGGTAGAATATTGTCCCACTGGCTGTGGCATTCTATCACCAAGCTCCTCAGCAAGTCTGCTAAACTCCTGTTCACGACTTCTGTCTGTCCATCCATCTGAGGATGATAAGCTGAACTGAATGATAAAAATTTTCCCATCTTTTTCCATAAGGTTCTCCAGAAGTGTCCCACAAACTTAGTGTCTCGATCCGAAACTATTCTCCTTGGTAAGCCGTGAAGTCGAATGACTTCTTTGAAAAACAGATTCGCAATGTGAGTTGCGTCACTGGTTTTCTGACATGGTATGAAGTGTGCCATTTTGGAAAATCTATCCAATACCACAAAGATTGAGTCAAACCCTCTTTGTTTCCTTGGCAACCCCAATATGAAATCCATGCTGACTACATCCCACGACCTCTCAGGTATTGGTAATGGTTGATAAAATCCTGCATTTTGTCTCTTTCCCTTCGAATGCTGGCAAATTCTGCATCTGTCCATGAAAATCTTGATGTCTGCTCGCATTCCCGGCCAAAAATACGACTCATTCAGTTTTGCGAATGTCTTTCCATGGCCAAAATGTCCAACCAATCCTCCACTATGTTTCTCCTTCAGCAAATTTTCCCTCATGGAGCATTTTGGAATACAAAGTTTATTACCTTTAAACAATAATCCTTCTTGGATCATGTATTTTGTCCATTGACTTCTGTCCCTGAGAATTTGATTCTCAGCTGCTTCATACGCCTCCTTAAAATCTAGATCATCTATGTACATGTTCCTGAGATCATCAAAACCTAGTGTTTTAACTCTGAACTCCTGCAACAACAAACATTTCCTGCTCAAAGCATCAGCAACCTTGTTAGCAGTTCCAGAAATATGCTTAGTTACAAAAGTAAAGTTCTGCATGTATTCAACCCATTTTACATGTCTTTGGTTCAACTTTTCCTATTGAGTCACAAACTGCAGTGCATGATTGTCGCTGTATAAGACAAACTCCTTCGGGATCAAGTAATGTCTCCATTTCTTTAATGCCTGAATAATAGCATAAAACTCCTTGTCATACGTGGAGTATTTCACCTTCGCTTCATTCAGCTTCTCACTGCAGTATGCTATCGGCCTGTCTTCTTGAATCAATACTGCCCCTATTGCAAATCCACTTGCATCGCATTTCACTTGAAATGTCTTTTGGAAATCAGGTAACACCAGGATTGGTTGTTCCGTGATTTTCCTCTTCAATAGATTAAAACTCTTCTCAATCTCTTCTTTCCAGTGAAAATATTTGTGTCTCTTCTTCACTGTGTCCATCATCGGTGCACTAATTCCACTGAAATTCCTGATGAATTTTCGGTAGAAACTAGCTAATCCGTGAAAACTTCTCACCTCAAATATGCTCTTCGATGATGGCCAATTCTTGATCACCTCCACCTTATCTGGATCCATCCTCAATTTATCCACAGAAATAACAAAACCCAAATAGATGAGTTATGTCTTCATGAATGAGGATTTCTTCATGTTTATCAGCAGCTTCTCCTGTTGTAACCTCTTCATCAGTGTAACCAAATGGTTCAAATGTTCAGCCTCTATTATGATGAAAATCAATATATCATCAAGATATACGATAACAAATTTTCCAATGAAATCCTTTAAGACTTCATTCATCAGCCTCATGAAGGTACTTGGCGCATTCGTTAAACCAAATGGCATAACAAGCCATTCATACAACCCTTCGTTAGTCTTGAAGGTTGTCTTCCATTCATCACCTTCTCTCATACGAATCTGGTGATATCCACTTTTCAAATCAATCTTCGAAAAAAAATTTGCTCCACTTAAGAAATCCATCAGATCATCCATCCTCGGCAATGGAAATCTGTACCTGATGGTTATCTTGTTGATTTCCTTTGAATCAGTACACATCCTCCAGCCTCCATCTTTGTTTGGACTGAGTACTGTCGGAACAGCACATGGACTCAAGCTTTCTCTAACCAACCCTTTGTCCAACAAATCCTGGACTTGTCTTTTGACCTCTTCATTCTCCTACGGCGTTAATCTTTACGCTGCTTTGTTTGGAAAACTAGCTCCAGGTATGAGATCAATATGATGACTCACACTTCTGATTTGTGGCAACGAACGAGGTAGTTCGTCCACTACTATGTCAGCGAACTCTTCCAGCAGTTCCTAAACCTCTTCTGGTAAATCATCTACCCTTGTTGTTGTTAAAACAATCATTGGCTTCCTGACCACAATGAATTGCGGTTCCTCCTTCTTCTTAACCTCTGTAATAAGTTCCTTCCCACTCATGAGAAGTACAATGTTGCTTACTTCAAGTTTCACTTCCTTATCTTTGATTGGAAGCAACATGTGAGTTCTCCCATTCTTCTCTAGGGTGTATGTGTTCATCCTCCCATCATGAGTCACATTTATGTCATATTGCCATGGTCTACCCAGCAATAGATGACAAACATCCATGGGAATAACATCATAGAGTATCTTATCATTATATCCTCCTATCTTAAATTCAACTAAACATTGTTTAGTGACATTTACCTGATGTCCTTTTTGTAGCCACGAAACTCTATATGGACTTGGATGTTCAATCGTCTCCAGCTCCATCTTTTCTACCATCTCTGTTGAAATGAGATTATCTATGCTACCACTGTCCACAATGACCTTGCATACCCTGTCCTTGGTTTTGCAAGCAGTCTGAAAAAGTTTGTTTCTTTGGACTGAACTCTCCACCTCCTTCTCTGGTGTTAAGAGAACTTTTCGCATCATCAACGATCTTTCGCCTTCAACATATTCTGCCTCAACATTCTGCCTTTGTGCTTCGACGATGTGAGTCTCTTATAATCAAGTTCTTGTAGAAGAAGAAGATAGATCAAAAACATCATGCATAACGCCATGGGGAACTTATGCTTATGTTAAAATGTCATTCAGGTTGAATAATGCAAGTGCAACATTCCAGAGAGAAATGGACCAGGCCTTCAAAGATTTCATTGAAAATTTTATGGCAGATTACCAAGATGACCTAATAGTTTATTCAAAATTAATGGAAATACATATCAAACACCTCAAACAGGTCTTTGAAAGGTGTATAATTTATGGAATATCTTTCAATCCCAAAAAGCCTTTTTTTCCATAACAGAAGGAAATATTTTAAGACATGTTGTGATCAAAGAAGGAGTATACATTGATAGAGAGAGAGAGAGAGAGAGAGAGAGAGAGAGAGAGAGAGAGAGAGAGAGAAAATTAAATAAATGATAAAAATCCACCCACTTAGAGAAAAAGAGTATATCTTTCTTTGGAAAAATGAACTTTGTCTGAAATCTTGTCTCTGACTATTCTACCATTGTACACCCAAAACAAAAGGTTATAAAGAGATATAAAAAATTTGAGTGGACACCAGATATTCAAAAACATTTCACAGAAATAAAACATGCCATTACTACCGCCTTTATTCTTGTTAGCCCTGATTTTGTTAAAGAATACTCATTTGCTTCAGAAGAGAGTATTGCCTCTATCCTCACCCAGAGAAATCAGAAACTTGAAGAGCTCCCAATTTCTTTCATGAGTAAAAACTTGCATGATTATGAGATAAATTATTCAATAATTGAGAAGCAATCTCTTTCCTTGGTCAAATAAATTTATCATTATAGAACATACATTCTATCAATTCACATTATTTCTTATGTTCCACATTCACCTGTTAAAATGTTTCTCAATCAAAAACTCGAAGAAGTAATATGTGAAAATTGGTTGGAAATGCTTCAAGAATATGATTTGGAAATTAAACCTTTGAAAGTTATTAAGGGGTAGGGATTATGTAAATTCATGACTCAAATTGAAGTTGTGAACATTCCCCCTCCCAATGGATTTGATGTTGTAATACAGGGTACAAGTTTATCAAACTTGGAATGGCATAAAGATATAATCAATATGTAATATTATCTACTATGTTATTCCAAAGAAACTTTGATGATGTTCTATTAAGATGCTTGGATCATTCAAATTCTAGAGACATACTTCAATAATTTCATAGTGGTGTTTGTGGTGGACATTTTTCACCAATTGTGATAGCTCACAAAATAATTTGAGTGGGTTATCGTTGGCCAACTACATTCAAGTATTCTTATGGGTTTGTTCAAAATTACATTCCATGTCAAAATTTCTCAAGAAAAATGAAAAGAGATGCAATGTCATTATAGTCTGCAATGTTGGAGCAATCATTTTCTCAGTGGGATTTAGATGTGATTGGACCAATAAATCCCAAGTCCAGAAAAGGTAATTCCTATATTATTACTGCAACTGATTATTTTACAAAGTGGCAAGAAGTTGTGGCATTGAGGAATGCAGTTTCAAAGTAGTTGATTCATTTTCTGAAAGAATATCTTGTGAAGATTTGGTGTACCAAAAAAAATCATAACAGACAATGGCTCCATCTTCATCGGATCAAAATTTACAAAATTATATGGAGAATATGGAATCATCATGGGGAAATCATCCAATTATTATCCATAAGGAAATGGTTTGGAAAAATCAACATATAAGACATTAATTCAAAATATCAAGAGGACAATTGAGTCCAACCATAATAATTGGCATAACAAATGGATAGATGCACTCTAGGCAAGTTGTCTTACTCCAAAAGATAGTATGGAAAAGAAGCAATATTACCACTGTAATTGGAATTGAATTCCATTTCACTCACCATAGATGTTGAAGAAAAAGAAGAACAATCGTTGTTGCAAAAAATATGTCACAAACTTTTGTAGCTTGAAGAACAAATGGAACAAACAATATTGGCAATGAAAAAAAGACAACATGCATTCAAAAAATAATTTGACAAGAGTACTACTTCAAAGGTTTTTCAAAAAGATCAATTAGTTTTGTTGTGGAACAAAGAAAAGGAAAAACCATCTTTCCACACAAAATTTGAAGCTCTCTAGATTGGCCCATATCATATTGAAAAGGTTATTGGTTACAATTCATACTTGTTGAAGGATATGAAAGGAACAAATCAACCTTTGCTTGTAAATAGGCAATATCTGAAACACTTTTTCTGTTGAAATCCCCAAGTCAAAGATTGTATATAATTATTCTTGTTACTCCTTTGTATATATCCTATTACTATTTTCTCATTTATTTTCTCTCTATGATTCCATTTTCCCAATGGAAGAATATTATGGATTCTCAGCAACCCACAGGGGGTCACTGTCCCATAGTTGGAGCCAGATGTTGATCCACATATATGATAAATATTTGTACATACATACTTATCCTTAATCTTCTTCCTTTGTTTTTCTTTTCTTATTAAATTCCCTTACTTAGTTTATTTCTCCTTTCAAATGTGGGTTGTGGGTCACACTACCATCGAATTCTCATAATCGTAAACCTTCAAACCCGTGTGTTTATACTTAGTCTATTTTCCCCTCTTTCAAATTTTCCAACACTTAGTCATTTTTCAAAGTGATAAGAGAACACATGTCCCAGACCCACAGTCATGCTACCATTTAATTTCACTTCTATCTCTATGTCCTCCAAAATGCACTTTTTACCTTTTCATACTTAGTCATTTCTTGAAATGCGGATGTGGGACAACTGAATATCCCATTTACCTTTTTCCCATGTCTTCACTCCCACATGTCTGCAGTCTTGTGTTCTGCATAATACATTTCTTACTTTCGTGACCCACAAAATGACCCTCTCCCATACTTAGTCAATTTTCTTACTTCTGATGTGAGGGTATTTTCCTTTTTACCTTTTCTATCCTTGTATGCATGTAAACTTATAGACCTGTAGTCCCACATTCTACATAATGCATTTTTCATTCCTCGTTTTACACCTCCATACTTAACCACTTTCCATCTACCACGACATCACATCACCACTTCCCATCACATTTATTTCCCTTGCCACATCAATTGTCACTTGTGTGAACATAATGTTGTTATTAAAGTGGTGAAGATTTCGTAAACCTTGTAATAAATTCAAAAATCTCGTTGTGCAAACTGATAATTTTGAAATAAGAATTACGGCAAAGAAATACGTGGTAAATTAAATAAGAACTAATATCCCAATATGTAAAATGTTATATCGACATTAGTGCCACTTATTGCCAAGGCTAGAAAAGTAGTGAAAATAATGTCAATTAAGAGAAAGCAATTGTATTGTGGGGATACACTAAATACACTCAGACAAGAAGATCAAGAATTCCACTGGTCAAGAGCTTACAACTACTACAAGGCCCTTACTCCTGCTAAGAAAAATACAAACTAAGTATGGACCTCAGGCATAGCCCTTACTGGTTGTGTTCCGGACATAAAATATTTCAAAGAACTCGTTTATAGGTGTGTAGATAAATTCAAATTGTAGAAGAGAATAATTCAACTGCAAGGACAATAGCCTATCTCTTTATCTCCTCTAGTATTCACCAGAATGTTACGTCTCCCTATGCCCACCATGCAATTCAAGGGAAAAGATGCCAATGAATTCCTAAAGCAACATAAAGGAGGAGAAGATCCCCTTGATAAATATCTGGTCAACCCAAGAAATACCACTAGTACTTTCAAGATTGAGGTAAGTTCCTTGAAATACACATACAAGGAGTTTTCTTGGTTATTTTCTCGTATCATTGATCTGGAATCCACGTTATTTGTGCCAAGATATATCAGCTATGCCCTTCATTTCTCTCTACATGGAAATGCCATCATAGATTAGGGTCGCGTCATTTCTAGTGAAATCTCATTTCAATTGAGTAATTTGAAAAAGACCCGAAAGTTTTATATGACATCCTATCTTATTTTCATTGCCATGTTTCCCAGACTTGTTGAGGGAAAGGAATGTTGACTTTAAATTGGAACCAATCTTTGTCTGACATCCAGCATTGTGTAGGCACAAAGATCAGTATTATTTTTACCCGATTCGCAATAATTGTATCTTAGAGTTTAAAAAAATAGACTTTGTCCCTGATACAATGAGGTTATCACTCAAAGTTGCCACTATTCTCATGGAGAAAGGAGTTTTTGAAACCAATGAAGTTTTATTGTTATAAGTTTATTTGGTTGTGAAAAGAAACCTTTACTCCTCTCGTTTTATGTATCAAACAAGAATTTTTTTGTAGAAGCTTGTAGGAAATATAAGTCATGGGCTCACTTCTTCAATGAGAAGATAAAGAAGCAATTCATTCCATTGCCTTGGAAAATCAGACAAATTATTGTAAGCCAAATCTTCCATTTGAATGAACTTGTAGGTCATCTTGACCAACTCAACCTAAACAAAGTTTAACTTTTTGAGGGTTTCGACCCAAATGATATGTTTACTGCACATATGGCCTTCATTGGTTATTCTTCTTATTTTACCGAAATTGAACAGTTTAAAGAAGGAGGTGGAGATAATTTGAATCTCCCTACGACTTTAGTCGACCAAGATTTTAATTATGAGAAGGAATTAGTCAGTACCAATGAGGGATATCAATAGCAAGGTAGAGAAGCAACAGATAAAAATATCAATTCACTAATTGTGTCTCAAAAGTGTACCTCAGTAAGACCAAAACCCAGAAGCAGTGGTATGGAGATGAAGAAATTTTTTTCTAGAAGTTTAGATGATGGCGGTGGTAAGGACCCAATAAACAAAAATATCAAAAAATCTCATATCGTATATACTTATGCCAAAAGAAAAAGGGATACATAGAAAACAAGGTTAAGAATACCTAAAACTCAGGAAATTCCACAGGCTATGGATGTAGACGAGTTTGTTGAAGAACCCATCTGGTATGAGAAAATACTAATGGAAACCCAAGAAATTTCTGAAGCCCTAGTCACTCAGGAACCTAAGATATTTGAAGAGGAGTCTATAACTTTTCACCACACAGCCAACAATCGAGTGTCTAAAAAATTGTTAATTGACAAAGTTAATATAAAAGTAAAGAAGGTATCCCCCGGATGGGGTGATAGGTGGATATAGCCAAAGGAAAGATGGAATGGGGCAACAACAGGAGTTAATAACCCCTACCTCCAACCTCCCATCCATTACTTCTGAATGACCCACACTGAACGGAGAGTTAAGGTAGTGTGCATGGACAACCTCCCAGGTTTAATATCCCCCTGTGTGAGTCAGACCAGGAGTATTGTGCTAGGAACTAGGCCTAGGGAAGTCGTCACCTCATATTTCATGGCATGCCTCCCTGTCAACTCGGATTGCACTATGAAAGAAAATGCCTTGGAGGATTCTCTCATTTTCACTCTGCAAATCCTCTTTCCCCTCGGCTCTCTTGAGCTTTCTCATTACAATTTTTCCCCGCCAGTACCTCTACCCTTCACCCTCACTCCATCGCAGGCTAGCCTCCTCAATACCTACACCATGCCAAGAGAGAGGGGGAAGTCTAGAAGAGGATCGATGTATTACATCACCCTCTCCATGCTCAACAGACTCACCCCCTCCCATCTAGCTCTCATCACAATTTGCACCTCCAGCCCCAGGCATAACAGCTAGGGGCCACCTCAGCTTCCCTTCTCACCCCCTCACATCCCTCCTTTGATCCCTGGTAGCTTCTTAGTCAGAGATGAGGTGCCACCTCCGAAAGAGAGAACTCCTCTGATCAATTATCCTCTTTCCCCCCCCAAAATTCACCCATGGGATCAAGTGTTTGGCACAAGAAGTTGCATTATGGAGGAATAAATTACCCCGAGAAGGAAATTGGAGGACCATTCGACGAGTGTTGGAGAGGAAATGGAGGCGAAGACACCTCTGCTCTCCGCAAACCGACTCTTGGATGAGCACCTCCAAATCATTTTAGAAATTCGGCAGAAGTAGGATGACCAGTTTCACATTCAACGCATCCTCGGCTAGAGAATGGATATCCTATTTGATGCTTTGGTGAATGCTCCAGCGCGGAATCGTCGCCCAACATGCGTCCAGAAGTTTTTCCATACCTACAACATCCATGGCATCCCGAGCTCACACAGGGAATAGCACCTCCAGATTTTTTTTTTTCTCTCCTTCTGGTTTTGTCACCTCTCCAAAGATGGGAAAAATCTTTACCTCATGATGCAAGCTAGATGGTCATGGTGACCAGTTTCTGATCATTGTTTTGTTCATACTATTTTGTTTAAGTTGTGACGCATCAGACTCTAAGATTTTGATGAAAACAACTTGTTTTGGTTTCCATTTTGTGTCAGAACATGTGGATAATAGATGGCATTGTATAGACATAAGAAACAATTAATATAAGGATCTTACTTTATTTACAAAAAAAAAGAAGCAAGAAGGTATCCAAGAAATGGAAATCGACAATTGATTTTGATGGGGTTGCACCATCAAAAATTGTACAATTCCATGAAGCAATCGGAGAAGCCCTAAAACAATCTGTCAGTAACATTGACAAGGAAAAATTATAATTAAAACAAAAAATAAAGGAATTAGACGCAACTTTAATTCTAGGACCATTTTTTGCATAACCTTTAAAAGCAGTTCAACCAACACTCACCTTAGAAGATATCTCGAAAATCAACAACAAATGGAAAGGTTCATCTAGTTTGTTGCAATAAATAAGAAAGTATGTTGGAAACTAGATATAAAAAGGAATAGATCTTATTCAAGAAATATAGGAGCTTGCACAAAGCTCCACCAACTTTGAAACAAGGATTACAAATTTCAAAGAATATCTTCAAAAGGATCTAGAGAATGATGAATATTTCTACAAAGATGTTGTGGGTACATTCTTGGCTAGAGTTACAAGTTTAAGTGATATTCACAGAAGAGATAAAAAACTTCTTCAAAGATCCAGATGAAACAAATTAATGCATGTTGGTTAAAGAGAAATTTTTTTTAATAGAAATGATAAATGAATTAGATGTTGTGAAGAACAAAAGCAGTGAGAAATTGTTTAAGCTTGTTGATCTCACGAAAAAAAACAATGGCCCGAGTCTATTAATGGATACAATAGTTTCATATAAATAGAAATTATTAGACCAACTTAATGTGTCTAAAGTTGCATGGGAAAATGAGTTCATCAAGTTAATAAAATTCACTAAGGAAGAAATCGAAAGGTGGCTAGTCAGATACATCAACAGAAATGATGAGATAGATGACACGTTGCACCAATTAGGAATGGACCTAAGAGAGATGGAGAATTATTTGTTGGAAATAAATACTAGGCATGAGATCACGGTGGCCCCCATGAGGGAATACATTGAAGATTGGTTAAGAAAATCCTTAATCAAAATCACTGAGCCAAAACAACAAGAAACGGTTGCAACAGTTATGCTACCTCAACCACAACAATAATCTACAAAAGAGGCACTTTCAAACAAGTAAAGGGTTCAGAAAAAAAATTCCATCACATTCTTTTCATTTCATGGTCCGCGGGAGCCCCATCCCAATCCTCTTTGAAGGACAAATGAAAATATCTTATTTCAATACATTTACTTTGTTGTTTGTAAAGACATATATTATTTTTTGAGGTTCCCAAAGGACTATTTTAGGATATTACAATATTATAATCTCAAATACTTTGATTCAAGCATGAGATTTCAAATGTATATCTATCATAATATTTTGTGTGCCTAACGAAATGATCATTTAAAGTTCTCTACCATATGCAATCCATATTTTCTTGCTTCCTTTCCTTGAATATTGTGTTATGTCTTAGTGAATGTTGTGATGGAAATGTCATCCGATTTATTTTCACACTCTTTTGGTGTATAATCCTATAATATATTGTAAATATTTTATTTTATAAGATATATGGTCTTATCTCAAGTATTATTTGTATGTGAATGATTATTTTAAATAATCTTGGTCCTTCTCGGACATTATTTATATTTTTTCATGTTGTTTAAGAATAGAGGAGTACCACCTCTTAAAAAACGCAAGGGGATTTTTGTTGATACTGAGAGGGGGGTGAATTAGTGTCAAGTACAATTTAAAACCTTTTTCAACTTATACTTAAACCATTCAACTATATCCAATGAGAAATGAACAATAGTATAAGAGTT
>JZKD02S0829941.1:361980-372139 GCA_000966675.3 Picea glauca
CTAATCTTCCAGAAGGCAAAATTTGTTCCATCAAACAGAGGGGGCTTAGAGGCTGAAGTCCCTTCATGACTTGTCATGTTTAAGCTTACAAATCTACCTTTAAATAAAAGGAACCCGCTCTGATACCAATTGTTGAAATTATTAATACAACTGAGAGGGGGGGGTGAATTAGTTGTATGTGAGCTTAAACAATTTTAAGTCTGTTAAATATTTTATTTTTCTTCATGTGGTCATCAACAATATACAGCATATGGACAGTAAATGTAAAGAACAACAGTCACACATAAAGTATACACAGAGATAGATTCTTCATGAGGAAACCCATAAAGGGAGAAAACCTCTTCTTCTTCGAAATTATAGGCAGTCTTTTAAGTTCTGTACATCATCTATAATTGAGCACCAACTCAATGTGAGGCTGCTACCTCTGTTTTACAAGCTGCAACTTGTTTGAGAGCACCAACTCTCTGGTTTCTCTAGAACCCACTAGAAGGAAGCACCAACTCCCTGAATATTCCAGCACCAACTGGATGGAAGCACCAACTTCCTGAATGTTCCAGCACCAACTAGATGGAAGTACCAACTTCCAATTACACAGGCTCCAACCTGTATAACAGAGAACACTTGTTCTACCTAGCACCACCCTGCCACCCTGGTTTCTCTGGCTGCAACCAGATGGAAAATACAACTTCCTGTGTTCAAGCTCCCACTTGAACCTCTGAGGAAACCAGTCCTCCCGAGCACCTCCCAGCCTCCCTAGAATATAAATGGCTAAATAAACATTCAACTTTACAGATAAATCAGGTCTTACCAATCTTTTTTTGTTCTGTAAATCTGGTCTTCTGCACACTGTTCTACAGCTCTGCTCTTCCTCTGTCTGTTCAGCAGGTATGCTCTGCATCAACTCATGCTCTCATTCTTCTCTTCTTCAACTCTTTGTTATTATGCTCTGCATTTCATCTCACCCTTCACATATGCTCAATCTCCTCCTGCACATCCTCTTTGTCTCTATTCTTACTGTTTCATTCTTTTTCACTTACGGAACGACCAACCCGACATTGTCTATTTCATCTTCTTTTATACACACGAACACGACGGTTCAACTTCCCAACTCCTTAGGAAGAATGTCGACAACTGTCTAAGCAACTGAAACGCCAACTGATTAGAAATCATGATCCATTTCACTAACGGATTTGTAACTGAAAAGTTAATCTGTGAGAAAGAACAGTAACCCTCCGATCACATTCAAGTTTTATCCGCACCGTTGGATGACCTTTATTATTCTTTCCTTTTTAAGTCGGGTTTCGGCATTTCGACATTCCTGTGCTGAGTTTCTCCACACTTCATTTCGCGATCTCCGATGTTCCGATACAGAACTTTTCTGCACTAGCTCCTTCCCCACGTGACCACACGCGGTGACCACAGGTTGCGCTAAAAGTCACTGCAAACTCATGATCTTCATCGAACCTAATCGACGGTCCATGATCTTGATGAATCAATGGTCTAGATCTTTTCAAGATATCGCATCTCGTTGTTCCTTAGTTGGAGGTTCTCGTCACCCCAAGTCACGATAGGTAAAGCTCCGAGATGGAGCTCAGATCAACGATCCACGTTCTTGGTGATCCGACGGTCCTAATCTTTTCGCGATCTTGCATCTCGTTGTTCCTGTGATGAAGGGTCTCATCACTCCAAGTCACGATAGCCGAGACTTCGAGATGGAGTTACATCAACGGCCCAGATCCAAGCTTGATTTAACGGCTGTGATTGAATCACCATATCGCATATCGCGATTTCGGCATTCTTGTTTCCTTGTTTTCTATTCCTCTTAATGTTGCGATTCATGAAACTCCAATATGGAGTTAGATCAACGGTCCAAGTCCGAGCTTGATTCAACGGCTGTGAATGAGTCGCAATTTCACATATCGCAATTTCGCATTTCTTGTTGCAATGTTTTGTCACTCCATGTCACGATTCGTGAAACTCCGATAAGGAGTTACATCAATGGTCCAAATCTGATCTTGATCTGACGGTCGCAGTTACGTCGCGGTTTCGCATATCGCGATAACACTTGCTTCTCCTTGTTCTTTAAAGAGCGTGCAGTTTATCCTTGATCCAACGATGGTCAGACCCTGCGCTCGGATCTGACGACTAAGATCTGTCTCCCTCTTCAATGATCAGAGTTTCTTCTTCAACATTTTGCTCATTCGCTGCCTTCGATCATTCAATACTTTTGATCATTCACCTCTCTGAACTTGTCTTCTGTTTTCCTGTCATTTTCACTGTTGCCATCAATGACAAGCATTCACTGCTATTAACTGTCTATTAAATATTTGCCAACAATACCTTCTTGTCTTAAACCATGTATCTCACAAAGTGATATTGAACATCCATATGCTTTGTCTTTGAATGATAAGCTAGGTTCTTTGCCAGGAAGATTGCACTCTAACTGTCCTAATCTAATCTTATTTCATTTTGTACCAACCCAACACCTAAACAAAATATTTGTAACCATGTTTCTTCCTTTCTTGCATGAGTGGTTGATCCAAAATGGATCCAAAAAGACCAAAAATTTGAAGTTCTCATATTTGGATGAAACCAACACCATTGTGTAGTGCTCGTCGCACTGATTCTGGAGGTATATTTGGTTTCAAAAATGGCCTTCAGTTTCAAAAATGGCCTTCGTATGCGAAAGATATCGCAATCTGAAGTACAAATCAAACAAGGGAAAAGTCAAAGGTCAAAGTCAATTGGTCAAAGGTCGTACAGTTGACGTGGAAGATGATGTCATGTTGATGTCGGCATGATAATGTGGAAACACCAAGACATGCCACATTGCAGGTGGATTTGGCATCTTCATAGGATGATCTAGACCAGTAAAAATTTGACATGTGGCACTATATGAAAGTGACACGTGGCAGTCCATACGATGATGTGGCACCAGAGTAGCATGACACATGGTTGGTACGATAGTGACGTGGCATCATCTGCTTCTAACAAGTGGCAGTATGGTAGGGTGAGTTGGAAGTGTTGATTGTGTGGTGACTAGATCAATGATTTAGCAGTACAAACCAGTCATAGAGTGACACGTGGCCCAATCACAGGGTGTCATGTGGCACCCGGATTGGGCCAATAACGCCTGGGTCAAAAAAAAATTGAGCCTCCATCGGGATTGAACCCTGACCTATCTGCATGGAAATGAATTCACCAACAAACTCCAATTGTTCGAGCTACCGGTGGAACTTAACCACCATATGACACATTTTCATTTTGTTGTAGCATGGTGCAGAGGTTAAGAGTAAGTGCACGGTCGACGAGCCTAGGATGTCGACCAAGGCGCATATGACCAAGTCGCATATTACCAAGACGCGTATGACTAGGGTAGAGAACCAACTGCTAGGTGTAGGAGCTAGCATATGGACACATGGCCTTCCATATGACTAGAACCGACAAGAAAAGGGGAGCGACATTGTTTGGGGGCTTAGCATTGGACACATGGCGTGCCACATGACCAGGAACCCAAGAGAAAGGGACGCAGCCTAACTGTTTATCCCCAACACATGGACACATGGTCCCATAAAACCAAGAGCTCAGAGAAAAGGGGCACACACCCAGATTTGAGGGCCAAGTGGGTTTTTGACTTTAGAAAATAGATTTTTAATTATTTTATGCCATTTTTAAAGGGATTTTTGCCCAATTTTTGAGTATTTGAGCCCAAATTGAGGCCAAATATTGGGAGGAAGTTGGGATGTGACCCCCAACTCAAATACTATTTAAACCAAGAATTTTTTTAAGTTTAACACAGAAGAATAAGGCGAGAGAGAAGAATCATATTCTTGAAGGTCGAAGGCATTCTTCTTTGAAGGTGAAGATGCAAAACTTTCAAGGGCCATAAGTTGAGCATATGGAGTCCAAATTCTGAACGGGAAAAAGCATTGGAAAGGTGAAGCCGAGAACTGCGATATAAAAGAGTTTTTAGTAGAGTTTGAAGGACTAAAATGCATGTGAATTGTGTAAGTTATTTAATATTTGTTTTATTCCATTCTAGAGCATTGTCAAATTGATAGGAAAAAAAATTGGCAAGAGTATTATGATGAAAGTTCCGGTCAATGCAATGTTAGCAGGAGATATAGTTACAACTCTTTAGAATTCCATGGTTATGTAATAAATCTTTTAAGAGATTTGCATCAAAATAATGGAAAATGGTCGCACACCTGAATAAATCTTGGAGACGTAGGCTAAGAGTTTAAGTTGAACTCCGTTATCAACTTCTCTCTCGTTCCTGTCATATGTTTTTTGTTCCATTTGTTTTACAAAATTATTTTTTGAAGCATTTGTTTAATGAGTTATTTACTCATATTTCACATGCAACGTCAATAAACGGTCTTATTAATAATCCAAGTCAAGGTGTATGTTTTCAAGCACAGATTTCGGATCAAGTGGTATCAGAGAAGGATGATTGTATTGCAGTGATTATGAATAAGTATGGGTAAAAGATTGAAGATAGCCAGACTTCAGGAACTCAAGGAAATCAATCGAAAAAATTGGCAAGAAAATTTTGAGATGAGAAGATTGGTGTAGATACTCGAAGAAGACACGGAAAGGTTGTGATCAATAGTGATAGCAACACAAGAAAGACCATCCAGAAGAAGTCCTTCTGCTAGAAGCTCGAGTCCTATTGAGGATGATAAAATTCATCCATTCCTCAAGCAATAGGGTGAGGAGACTTCATATATATCTTATACACTATTTGAGGAGTAGTCATTAGAAGAGGCCATTGGCACATTTTCCTCATCATCAGAAAGTATTATGTATACGCCAGCTTCTCCTGTAGTTGATCAAGAATTGGATTCAAGCAATCAGGATATTGCTACTTTTGAAAATCATACCAAGGGAATTGGTATGAAGTTATTGTCCAAGATGGGCTATAGAAAAGGACAAGGTCTTGGGAAGCATGGACAAGGTAGATTCAAGCCTATTGAAGTGAGAGAACGACCACCACATGAAGGTCTAGGATGCACAGAAGATTCTAATAATGAAATCGATCCAATCGTTTCTGCACATTGTCAAAAAAATGGACATGATGTTGATCATTGTCGGGATCGACATCTAGAGTTGAAACCAGCATGGTTTTGAGATCGTAAGGGAAAGCAGACAACTCAACCTAACAGTGACTCGAATAGTGAGTCACAAATAAAAGGTAAAAGGATTGAAAGGTATAGATCCCCTTCACCTACCTTTGATAAAGAAAAAGATAGAATCGTGGAAATTATACAAAGGAAAATTCCATGTACATTTTGTGGTAGAAAACAACATTGTGTTGCAATATGCTGGAAGCAGAAAGTCTACAGTAAGAAGGTCATGGCAACGAGGAATACGCCAAGACAGGACGATGTGACACTATAGGTAAAGAAGGATCCATGTGTGGATTCAGCACAGTCAAGACAAGAGTCAATGAAATCCAATGGAGATTCAGTTCATCCAAAGCAAGACTCTGTCAAATTCATTAGTGCACAGAACTATTGCTCATACTTTTAGAATAATGGGCATGGGAAGGATATATGTTGGAAGCTGCATCCAGAATTGAGATGCTTGAGAGAGCCTGAAGAGCTAGAGAAAAATGAGGATGTTGCAGAGGAGCAGAAACATGACCACGATAATCCACCAGCAAGAGAAGGGTCATTTGACTGGAATTGGGCATATTTTATGCCATATATGTAAGTGTGTCATTGAGTCAATGTTCATCGAGTCTGATGTAATAAAAGTGATTTGATTGATGTAATCACTTATTAAGTCTATTTATTGTTTGTTGAGTCTAGACTGTAGGTTGAATAAGTCGATTGATGTAATGATTGAGTCAATTGATGTAATAACATTTTTGGAGGACCAAAAACTCTCAGTGGGGAGGTGTGATCCAAAAAGGCCAAAAATTCGAAATTCTCGGATTTGGACGAAACCAGCACCATTATGTAGTGCTCTTCGCATTGATTCCGATGGTATATTTGGTTTTGAAATGGCCTCTATATGTGAAGGATATCATGATCTGAAGTTTAGGTCAAACAGGGGAAAAGTCAAAGGTCAAATTCAATTGGTCAAAGGTTGTATA
Source organism: Picea glauca (assembly GCA_000966675.3). Taxonomy (NCBI): domain Eukaryota; kingdom Viridiplantae; phylum Streptophyta; class Pinopsida; order Pinales; family Pinaceae; genus Picea; species Picea glauca. The sequence continues at coordinate 368,081 of JZKD02S0829941.1, forward strand.
GCTAACATGCAAGATGACATCATCATGATGTCATGCTGATGTTAGCATGATAATGTGGCAGCACCAGAACGTGCCACATGGCAGGTGGATTTGGCATTTTCAAGGGCTGATCTGGACCAATAAAAAGTTGACATGTGGCACTGTATGGAAGTCACACGTGTCAATCTGTACGATGATGTGGCACTAGTAGTAGCATGACATGTGGTCAGTATGGAAGTGATGTGGCATCATCTAGTTTCGACAAGTGGCAGTATGGTAGGGTGAGTTGGTAGTGCTAACTAGGCAGTTGACTATGTGGTGATTGGACAGATGAGTCGGCAATAGAAACCAGTCACAGAGTGGCACGTGGCCCAATCATAGGGCACCATATGGCACCCAGAATTAGGCCAATAAGGCCTGGGTCAAAAAAAAATTGAGCCTCCATTGGGATTGAACCCCGACCCATTTTCATGGCAACTAATTCACCAACAAATGCCAATTGTCCGAGCTACCGGTGGAATTTAACCACCATATGGCACATTTTCATTTTGTTGTAGCATGGTGTGAAGGTTAAGGGTAAGTGCTCGGTCGATGGGCCTAGGTCTTCGACCAAGGCGCATATGACCATGGTCAAGAACCAAGGGCTAGGCACAGGAGCTAGTCTATGGCCACATGGTCTTCCATATGACTAAAGTCGACGAGAAAAAAGGTGCATCATTGTTTGGGGGCTTAGTGTTGGACACATGGCATGCCACGTGCCCAGGAGACCGAGAGAAAGGGGCACAACCTAACTGTTTAGCCCCAGTGCATGGACACATGGTCCCATATGACCAAGAGCTTGGCGAAAAGGGGCACGCGCCCAAATTTGAGGGCCAAGTTGGTTTTTGACTTTAGAAAATAGATTTTTAATGATTTTGTGCCCTTTTTAAAGGTATTTTTACCCATTTTTGGAGGATTTGAGCCCAGATTGAGACCAAATCTTGGGAGGAAGTTGGGTGTGACCCCCAACTCAAATTTTATTTAAACCAATCATGTTTTCAAGTTCAACACAAAATAATAAGGAAAGAGAGAAGCATCATATGCTTGAAGGTCGAAGGCATTCTTCTTTGAAGGTGAAGATGCAAAACTTCAAAGGGCCATAAGTTGAGCATATGGAGTCCAAATTCCAAACGGGAAGAAGTGTTGGAAAGGTGAATATAAGCAATGTGATATGAAATAGGTTGTAGTTGAGTCTGAAGGACTAAAATTTACATGAATTGTGTAAGTTCTTTAAGAGTTTTTTTATTCCATTGTAGAGCATGTTATCACATAAGCTTGTCAAAACCTTAGGGGTTTGGGGTTTCTACCTAAGTATGCAGATTTTACCTATATATCTTCCTTCTGCAGACCCAATTGTTTTCCTTAAGGACGTAGCACTGAGAGTGGTTTAATATGGGCTCAAATCAAGTGAGCGAGCAAGTTCAGTCTTCGACGAGGGAAAGCGAGTGTGGGAATCGGGAATTCAAATGTTGCAAATTGTTCAGCAAGGATCGTGAAGTCGTGATTCACGAAAGGGAAGATATGGGTCATCCAATCATGAAGATCCGAGGGTCATTGATCTGAAATCGGTGAATTTGGAGGATCGAGATTCGGGAGTTCGGGGTTCTTGTCGTAAAGGTGCATCCATAGCCCAAAATCCCGAGACCCGAAAAGTCAAATGGTTCAAATATGAGTTGTTCAAATTAAGGAACGTGTGGCACCAGATCAGAAGGATCATAGTTTTGTGGATCGGGTTTCAGAAGTGGAACATGGTACGAGACCCCTGAAATGTGAAATTGTGAAACGTTCGAAAATTGGGCCCGTGGTCTCAGCACGTGATCACATGGGAAGAACGTCAAGAAAAAGGGGTCAGCACTCGTCGCATAGTCGACATTTCGTGTTGTTGGGAAAAGGATCATGGCCATCCATTTTGAAGCAAGATCAGTCATCGATCTCAAAGGGTCATCTCACGATTTCGGGCATCGCGATGTTGGAATGAAGTTGGAGTGAAAACTCCCGAAAGGAAAAAGTCCCGATAGCGCTTTGGATGAAATCTCCAGGTCACAGCTAGAGGTCACATGCAAGGTGGGAAAGATAGAGGGGAGCCATGCCGAAAGGCCAAGAGCACATGTGTTGAATGCAGAGGAAAAGCAGCATGGCCCAAGGCACTGAGATCATTTTGAAGAATTCATGGGAACTGCCTAACGCATTCATGGGTGTTAGGCCTCATCCTGATCCCAATGAAGGTAGTTAATGAAGTTGGGGAAGGTGGTTGAAACCTTGTTTCACCACATAAACGGAAAGCATGGAAAATTTTCCCATGGAGAGAAGACTGTCATCCGAAGGTTCCCTGTCATGGATTTTCTTGTGAATCCCATACTGATCTGATCTTGCGTCTGACAGAAGAATGCAAGTGCAACCTGACAGAAGAAGATTGAGATGCCAATCCTTGAATGCAGAGATCATAGCGCGCTTCTGCAAGGAGCAAGTTGCTTTGAGTATATATACTCAGTTTTTATATTTTGTAAAGGGGGATGGTAGAGAAAATCTCCTGAATTGCAAAGTTTTAGTAAAGCCTCTGGCTTCTAGTTATGTATACGCATGTGAGACTTCTTTTTTAATGATAGTCATCTTTCTTAATCCCTCTTGTTTCCCTCTGATGCTGAAAGAGTTCATGATTGGATGATTCACTTGAATTATTGTGACTACATTATAATGGATGTTTGATTCTAGTGTTGTTATAATTCCTTTCAGTTTCTTTGAGATTTAAATTCGAGAAGTTCTTGTGTTTAAATTGTTCCTCCTTTGGTTGTTGAAATACCTGATGTCCTCAGCATACCTCTACATTTTCTCACCAAATTATTCCTTTTACTCACCCTTGCTACAACTTACTGATTGGAGTTAAACCAAGACCTCACCTGCTTATACATGATCAATCTAGTTTTCTGAGTTAAGACGATATTTTCTTGAGATTGCGCCCATTCGACCCTTTTTTAAACAAACTATGACATAAAATATTTGATGGGTATTGGGCTTGCCTTTCTCGCAATCTGAAGGGAAACTTCTAGTGCTAACATTTATGGCGTCATTGCCGGGGAAGAAATTGAAGATTTTCCCTAGGATTGAACGACAAAGCTTGTTGGTTCTGAAGGTGTATCAGAACTTAGTACATCAAATATTGCAACTGTTCACCTAGAGACTCCATTGTGGTGACTCCATCAATGTGAATCCACTGGCGACTCCACTTTTTCAGTTGTGGATTCTAGAGGCAGACACATGAGGTCTACTCCACAACTGCCTCTAGCAACCCCTGAAGCTGACCTAGAGAAAATTGTCAGAAAGGGAAAGGCCCTTCGAGAAGGTACTTCTACTGTTGAACCAAGTATTTCTGATAATTTCCATTATCCTCCTATAGAAACTCCCATATATGCTTCTCATTTTCCTAGCGTATCATATGTTGGAGTTTCTCAAACATTAAATTTTGGGAGTGTTCCTGTTGATTTTTCCTCTCCTGGGCTGGGATTGGAGGGAGAAATCCTTTTCACTCCTCTCTCCCCTAAAGTTTGACCTTGGTTTAGACCCAGGACTGCAAAAGATTTTCCCACTCTGATCTTTGCCACCCCTCCTCCTATTACGGTTGCTACTGCGCAAAGAGAACCCCCTACTTCATCAATCCCTTTATCCTTTTCTCCAAATACTCTATTGTTTCCCTTTCCTCCCAAGAGCTCATTTCCAGTCTCCCCTACTCGAACCCCTTCTCCTCCTAATTATCCTCCACCTCATATCCTGATGGCAGGTGCTAATCCCCCTAGAAACAGAATGGATGCCATAGTGGCTACAAGATATGACCCTCTAGTCCTACCTCAGCCAATGAATTCTCTCCCTGCTGGAGATTACCTAAAGTATATTCATAAGTTCACTGGAGAAGAGGACATAACTGTTGAAGAGAACTGCAAGATACCAGATATATAAAATATGCAGAACAGGAACGAAATGCTAGAAATAACAGAATAACAGTAAAATATCCAGCATAATCTTCACAATACACAGAAATGATATACG
>JZKD02S0829941.1:376995-391222 GCA_000966675.3 Picea glauca
CTATTAGGTCTTCTTACATCTGCCTTATTCTATTTTATTGAAAGGTCTTATTAATATTGACCTTTATTACATCCGAATACATTAATCTATCTATGTGCGGGTTAGGACCTTAACAAGAACCTTGTTGCCTTCTACAGTTATGCACACAATCTAAATATTGAAAATGAAGACGGCTGGATGAGAGTCTTTGTCCAAATCCTTGATGGTGAGGTTAGGAAATGGTTTAGGGGATTTCCCCCTAGATCTATTGTTGGGATTGAAGCTCTAGATGATGTTTTCTTGAGGCAGTGGGGGGAAAAAAAATATTTTATGTATTATATCACAGAGTTTGGGTCCCTGAAGAGAAAAGAGGGAGAATCTGTCTTTGATTTCTCCAAAAGATTCAACAAAATGTACAATAAGATCCCTGCTGAGATAAAGCCTACAGAAGCCTCTGCCAAAATCACTTATGCTAGTGCTTTTGACCTCGATTTTTGCCTCCTTCTCAAAGAGAGAAGAGCTACTTCCCTGGCTCATATCCAAGATGCATCCCTGGAAGTGGAATCCAACGTGTTGGCAGCCAACTGAATCAGGAATAAAGATGATAGAGACATACCCAGGAAGAGATATGAATCCTCCACCTTCATTTCCTTTGTTTTCCCCCCTCAAATGGATGAAGTAACCAAGTTACTAAAATCGCTTTCAACTAGAATGGAAAGATTAGAATTAGAAGGGAAGCCAACATACAGAAATCCTCAAAATATTGATAACAGAGGCAAATTCAGGAGGCTGAATAAAAATGATCCAGGTGGATATCGGTGGCCGCCCACCTTTTCTGACTGGCTCAAAACAGTTTTCTAGCAATTTTGGCAACTTACTATTTTTAGCAGTTTTAACTTCCGAGGCCATTTTGAGGGCCCAAATGAAGGTTTTTCAGGATTGAGCTTCTCAATTATTACCTATGGCATGATTGATGCCCCAAAATGAATCTCCTCGATGATACATTTCCAACAGGCTATCATACGCCTAAAATGGAGATCGTATGCAAAAGTTACGACCTCGGGAAGTTAATGTACTAACTTACCCAAATGGGGCCCACATGACTTTTGGCACTTCATCTCCTAGGGTTAGGTTTTGGAATGTCTAGGGTTTTTTGCATTGCTTTTTATTGTAAACATTCCTTCAGAGCCTCATTGTAATCATCTTCTTGCGAATGTGAGTAGCCGTCACATCTCTTCTCAGAGATTAGCTGCCACCATTCTAGCGAGTCTTTCACTCCGTATTTTTACAGTCTCTGTACATTTCTTTGATTAATAGAAATCGTGTATTACTGTATATCTGTGTTTATGGTTGCATCTCTGATACATTTCTGTTATATTATTGAATATCTGTGATATCTCTATGAATTTCTTTATTATATCTCCACTCTCATTTCGTGCCAAAAATAATCTGGATCAGTGGTATCAGCGCAGGTTGCTCTTGATCATTTTTCAGTGCATGTCCCTGACGAGGTTCGAGTATAGAAATTTGGGTCTCGAGCTTGTCTCTCTTGAAGACAATCTCTCTCACAAACCCAAGAAACCCTCAATGGCAGAAGAAAAGAAAAATGACGGAGGAGATGATCCTATCAGTCTGTGGCTTGAGCAAACTCTCACACGACAGAGGGACGAAATGATGGAGATTTTTTCCCACATCCTTCAACACCTCCCAATAGCATCAGGTGCATCTTCATCAAGCGAACACTTTGGAGGCACCTCTCCTTTTAATGTACAGGTCAATTTTGATATTCCTATATTTGAAGGTTAGATAGATGCGGATGCCCTAGATAAATGGTTAAATTTGTTAGAAGGTTATTTCTCTGTTCACAATTTTTCCGACAGAGAAAATATCACCTTTGCACTCCTTAAATCTCTCCCTCATGTCAAACATTGGTGGGAAACTTATTGGGAGCAAAGTTCCACAGAGGAGTCTAGAATATATGGGGTCGATCCCACTTGGGATTTTTTTGTGGATGCGGTAAAGGAACAGTATTACCTTGTTGGCAACTACGAGGACCAGTACATGAGATAGACCACACTACGGAAAGAGAGGGGCCAAGAAGTTCTAGATGTCACCAATACCTTCCATACCTTGTGCACCAAGCTGGGTATCAAATACTCTGAACAAAATTTGGTTCTGAAATACCGTGGGGCTCTACACAGATACATCCAAACTGAAATGGATTTTTTGGACATCTCATCACTCAATGTTGCCTATCGATATGATGTTAAAATCGAGTAGAAATTTAAGCACAAGAACAAATGAGAGTTTGGGTCTGCAAATTTGCAACAACCAAAGTATGACAAACAGTCTCCCAAAAACCATTCCAAGCCACAGGAAAAGAAGGGTCACGTGAAGACAAAGAAGGACACTAGAAAATGGTGTGATTTCCACAAAATACCCTGGCACAACACCGATGAATGTCGCTCAAAACAGACATTGGTGGCCGAGATCAAAGACAAGGATCTGAACCTTGATTCAGAATCTAATTCTGAAAATACTGGTAAAGGACAGATCATTGATGTAGACCCCACTGGTATTGTCACGACCACAGCAATTCAACTAGAAGAACCAATAGATCCTGAAGAGGGGGAGCGCCTTTTTCATTCCCAGATGTGGGTGAAAGGGAACCAGTTGCATTTTATTGTTGATAGAGGAAGCCAGAAGAACCTCATCTCAGCAGAGGTCGTCAAACAATTGGGATTGTCGACAACACCACACCCGCAGCCATAAAACATTGGGTGGCTTCGCTAAGGACGAGATCTCTGTGTCATCCAACAATGTTGATTGTCATACGTCATCCATCCCTTCAAGGATGAGGTATTATGTGATGTTTCCCCACTGGATGTTTGTGATGTTCTCTTGGGCCAACCATATATGTGGAAGCACCATGTTGTTTATGAGTCTCGACCCCATAGCGTCATTGTTTCTCTGGGGGGTCATCTCTACAGAATACCAGAGGTAGTTCCAACTACTGTTCCACCTAAAAAGTGCTACAAGGTAGTATCTCATACTGCAAAATTCAGTTTCTTCACAATCTTTTCAAAAGGAGAACAGAAGGACACTGCAACCACTACAGCCTCACCCCAAGCACCTTCTATCCAACAGAAGCAGGTCGAAAAGGCTGCAGAAAAGCACAAAGATTCCTTCTACACATCGTCCTCTCATGTATCTCAACTTGTTGAACAACCTCAGCCTCAACAAGTTCATGACAGACTTCCACAAACTGAGCAGTGCGACATCTCTAGCAAGGCAAGCAGCTCACCAAGATGCAGATTCAGAAAACACTTTTCCCTCTCCCCGGGGAACTCAACGGGATGGATACCATTGCTTCCTAAGGAGGGAGGATTGATCCAGGTCGATATCAGTGGCCACCCACCTTTTTCGACTGGCTCAAAATAGTTTTCTGGCAATTTTGGCAACTTACTATTTTTAGCAGTTTTAACTTCTAGGGCCATTTTGAGGGCCTAAATGAAGGTTTTTTGGGATCAATCTTCTCAATGATATCCTAAGGCATGATTGAGTCTGAAAAATGAATCTCCTCAATGATACCTTTCCAACGGGCTATCATACGCCTAAAACGGAGATTGTATGCAAAAGTTACGACCCCGGGAAGTTAATGTACTAACTTACCCAAACGGGGCCCACATGACTTTTGGCGCTTCATATCCTAGGGTTAGGTTTTTGGATGTCTAGGGTTTTTGGCATTCCTTTTTATTATAAAAAGGCCTTCAGAGCCTCATTGTAATCATCTTCTTGCGAATGCGAGTAGCCGTCACATCTCTTCTTAGAGATAAGCTGCCACTATTCTAGTGAGTCTTTCACTCTGTATTTTTATAGTCTCTGTACATTTCTTTGATTAATAGAAATCATGTATTACGGTATATCTATGTTTATTGTTGCATCTCTGATACATTTCTGTTATATTATTGAATATCTACAATATCTCTATGAATTCCTTTATTATATATCCGCTCTCATTTTGTGCCGAAAATAATCCAGATCAAACAATGCTCCTCGGATTATGCCAAGGGAGCAAAGGAACAGAGATAGATATGATTAGAGGATTCAAACCCCTCTCCAAAATAACCTTGTTTATAATGAATAAAAGGAAGAAGAAGAGCTTGAACCTAAAATTCATTGTATTCAAGACACCTCCTTGTTTCCTCATTTAACTCAAGCTGCATACGAGGAATCCCTCATGAACAGTCAAATAAATGAGCTGAGTAAAGGGGAAAAGGCCAATAATATCCCAAGTAAATACAGCCTCAGGTCTAAGAAGAAAGAGGGGAATTCTGACGTCGCTGATCCAGTTCCTAGAGCAGAGAAGCCTGCTAAAGACATAGCAAACACCAGCAAAGAAAAGAAAGCTCAGAATTCCCCACGAATAACCCAAGACCCTGTCCCAGAGGTGAATGAAATTATGAAGCCCCCTTCTTCCTTTAGTTTTGATCATGAAATACAAAATATCAATCAGGATCCCTATGCCCCTTTCAGATCTCGTCAAGCATGAAGACTTCAAAAGGTCCCTCTCTAAGTTGTTGCAGCCTAAGCCACCCTTCCATTCCAAAAACTCAGTGAATCTCTAAGATGAAAAGCTCGCAGTCATCTTAGGCCCTATGGTAGAAGATAGAGATTATTCATCCCCTCTCTTCTATACATCCCTAAACATTCATGATAAGGTGATGCATAATTGTTGGATGGACTCAGGGGAATTTCATAATCTCATGCCCAAAACTGTTATGGAAGAACTCGGATTAGAAATCACAAAATCTTATCATGATTTATATTATTTTGATTCGAGGAGGGTGCAATGCCTTGGGGTCATCAAAGATCTGGTGGTAACCTTGTTTCAGTTGCCCATGAAAATTGTGGTCATGGATATCATGGTGGCTGATGTTCCTCCCAAGTTTGGCATGCTATTGTCAAGATCTTGGATAAAAGAACTCAGAGGAACATTGTAGATGGACCTCACATACGCTACCATTCCAGTCTTTAGAGTGGAGAATAGGAGACTGTACAGAGAAGCTCATTTGGCCTACATTATTAGTGATGAAATTCATCCCACCAATCATCCTGTCTTTTCCCTTGATACTGATTTTGGATCTAGCTTGTTGCATCTCACCGACACTCCCAAAGCTCCTCTTGAAATCAGAAAGAAACCCATTTATTTTCGTGAAATACCTCTCCCAACTACTTCTGTGTGGAATATGTTCTTTGATGGAGCCTCTAGTTTTTGTGTCGCCTTGTCAAGAAGCCATATCTCTATCATACAAATTAGAATTTAAAACTACCAATAATGTGGCAAAATACGAAGCTCTTGTTCTGGTCTTAAGGGATGCAAAGGACATGGGAATTGAGGAGATAACAGTGTTCGGGGATGTTGAGTCAGAAATGATTATCATACCAAACACCCTCGGCTCAAGATTTACAAAAATGAAGTGTGGGATATCATTGAAAAATCTTTCTTGGCTTTCAACATTTCATTTGTTCCCAAAGAAGAAAATGTCATGGCTGATTCTCTAGCGGTCTCATCAAGTTAGTTCAGGATACCACTGCCTCCTAAGCTCAGGTATGATGTTGAGATTAGATATAGGCCCTTTGTACCTGATAATATCAAGCATTGGAAGGTGTTCGAGGATGATCTTGAAATCAGAAAATTTCTTGAGTCGCTTGATGAGTTCTTTGCATTACACATTGATCAGGATCATGATTCTGAGGGTGACCCTTCCCCCAAAGTATTTTTGAACAAAATTGCTAATCACCATATTGTTCAGTTTCCTAGAAATCACATTCCAAAGGGACTAGTTCCTTTAGAAAGATTGTTCGACGGGAATGATGTGGCAGTAAAGGGTAAGGTTTCAAATGAGGATGTTGTTGTAGTTGAGTGTAATATTGGCACATAGAAGAATCCAAAGTTTGTCAAGCTGTCAAGAAGTCTGTCAAAGGAGCAGAGGGTTGAGTATGCTGAGCTATTAAAGGAACTTGTTGATGTGTTCACATGGACGTATGAATATCTCAGAACATATGACACATGTGTCATCGAGCATAAGATCTCACTGAAGGAGGAAGCCAAACCATTTAGGCAGAAATTAAGACAAATAAATCCGATGTTGTTTCCTATTATGGAAAAGGAGGTAAAAAAATGTTGGATGCCCAGATCATTGTCCTTTTGAGATATTCTGAATGGGTAGCCAACCTGGTCCCGGTGAGAAAGAAGAGTGGATAAATCAGACTCTGTGTCAATTTCAGAAACCTAAACAAGATCTCAAAGAAAGACAATTACCCCTTGCTGAAAATGGAATACATACTACAAAGGTTAATTAGCGCATCAAGGATATCCATGATTGACAGCTTTTCGGGATACAATCAGATCTATGTCCTACCTTAAGACAGAGAAAAGACAACCTTCACCACTCCTTGGGGCACATTCATGTATGCCAAAATACCTTTTGGATTGATGAACGCAGAAGATACCTTCCAGCGAGCCATGGACATCGCATTCATTGGAAAAAGAGATAAATTTGTGGTCATCTATCTGGATGACATTACAGTCTTTTCCAGATCAAATAGAGAGCACTGTGAGCATAAAAAGGGTTTTCCTGAAATGTAGGAAATTTGGTCTCTCCTTAAATCCCAAGAAGTCTTTGTTTACCATGAAGGAGGGAAAATTATTGGGGCATATAGTATCTATTGAGGGATTAATAATTGATCCCATTAGGGTGGAAGCAATCCAAACCCTGTCACTCTCGAGATCCAGGAAAGAGGTCCAATCTTTCTCGGGGAAAGTTAATTTTCTGAGAAGGTTTGTTGCCAATTTTTTTGAAATGGTGAAGCATATCACAGCCATGCTAAGGAAGGGAAACGAAGTAAAATGGAATGTTGAGCCCATAGAATCCTTCAACCAGATCAAAAAAGCATTGGCTGAAGCACGTGTGCTAATCAATCCTTATTATTCCAAGGATTTTCTAACTTTTTTCCTTTGCTTCATTCGATACATTGGCACTTATTTTACTATAGAAGAATTATGAAGGGCTATAGCAGCCTATTTCCTTTTTCAGCAGAGCACTGAGAGATGCAAAGATCAGATATGACATCATGGATAAGCAGGCCTATGCCTTGGTGAAATCTCTCAAATCTTTCAGAGTCTATGTTCTGCATTCAAAAATCATTGTGTATGTTGCTTCAGCTTATGTGAAGGACATTCTCATTCAGCCAGACATATATGGGAGAAGGAGTAAGTGGATTGCCAAATTCCTTGAATTTGATTTGGAAATAAAGCCCACCAAACTAGTTAAAGGCCAAGGTTTAGCCAAGATGTTGGCTAAATCTAATTGTAAATATTTGGGGGTTAACTTCATCAACACTTTCTCAGAAGATCAACAGACTGATTTGTCTAACAAAAGTTCTCAGGACATCCCTCCATTAGCAGAATACGTCTGGTATAAAGACATTATATATTTCCTGTAGGAGTTAAACCCCCCTAACGATATGGGAAAGAGTAAGGCAAGAGATTTAAAGTTCAAAGCAATTAGATATTTCCTTATTGACCAGGTCTTGTATTGGAAAGACCCTCTAGGAGTGCTTCTAAGATGTTTAGACCCAGAAGAGGCCCAAAAGATTATATTTGAGTTCCATGACAACTTATGTGGGGGGCATCATTGCTGGAAAACCACGGCCTACAAAATACTCAGGGTTGGATACTACTAGCCTACTTTGTTCACTGATGTCTGTGTGAAAGTCAGGGCTTGTATCAAATGTCAGAAATTCTCTGGAAAAATGCAGCTCAAGTCCCTGCCATTGAAGTCTATGGTTGCTTCAGGGCCATTCCTACAATGGGGCCTAGACTTCATTGGGAAAATCCATCCTACATCAAGTGGTCATCACAGATGGATCTTAACTGCCACAGATTATTTCACCAAGTGGATAGAGGTTATCCCCACAAGGAACGCTTGTAATAAGGTGATCATTGGTTTTCTGGAGGATATCATAGTAAGGTTTGGTTGCCTGATTGGGATCATCACTAACAATACTGCATCCTTCAAGGTTGAACCGTTGATCCAGTTTTGTGGGAAATTCAGAATTTTATTGATTCACTCTACCCCCTACTATCCGCAAGGCAATGGATTAGCAGAGTCCTCTAACAAAATCCTGATAAAGATCATCAAAAGATTGTTAGAAGACAACAATAAAGCATGGGATTCGAAGCTCAAATTTTCTTTTTGGGCTGATAGAGTGACAACAAAAAGGTCCCTGGGTATCTCTCCTTTCCAGCTTGTATATGGGACTGGAGCATTTTTTCCTTCCCAAATCGCCCTGCCTATGGCAAAGTTCTTCCAAGACTGCCAGGAAGAGCCTGATAGTATGATCAAAAGGATTCATCAACTGGTATAAGTGAAGCAAAATAAAGAGCAGGTGATGGACAGAGCGCATGATATTCAGCAGAAAATCAAGCAATCCTTTAACAAAAAAATAAGTAAGGAGGATTTCCAGCTGGGAGATCTAGTACTCAAATGGGATGCACCCAGGCAAGACAAGGGAAAGCATTCAAAATTTGAATCCCTTTGGATTAGCCCCTTCAAAATATCAGAAGAATTTCCAAACAACACTTATAGGTTGCAGAGTCTGGAGGGTGATGAAGTTTTTGGTGGCTCTGTAAATGGGCACTTCCTGAAAAAACATTTTGTTTAAATCCACAATCGGTGTCCCACCACTAAAAATACCATCTCTGTTTTATGTTTATTTTGTTTACTTTTAATAGGAGACTCCATAAACCAAAGCAAGGCACTAGAGTTGCACATTCTTGGCAGCTCACAGGAAGTATGCCATCCCCCATGGAGCCTAATGTTATCACATAAGCTTGTCAAAACCTTAGGGGTTTGGGGTTTCTACCTAAGTCTACAGATTTTGCATGTATCTCTTCCTTCTACAGACCCAATTGTTTTCCTTAAGGCCACAACACTAAGAGTGGTTTAATATGGGCTCAAATCAAGCGAGCGAGCAAGTTCAGTCTTCGACGAGGGCAAGCGAGTGCAGGAATCAAGAATTCAAATGTTGCAAATTGTTCAGCAAGGATTGTGAAGTCCTGATTCACGAAAGGGAAGATCTGGGTCATCCAATCATGAAGAGTCGAGGGTCGTTGATCTGACATCAGTGAATTTTGAAGGATCGAGATTTGGGAGTTCGAGGTTCTCATCATAAAGGTTCATCCATAGCCCAAAATCCCGAGACTCGAAAAGCAGAATGGTTCCAATCTGAGCCATTCAAATTAAGGGACGCTTGGCGCAGGATCAGCGGGATCGCGGTTTCGCGGATCGGGTTTCAGAAGTGGAACATGGTGCTAGACCCCGAAATGAAAAATCACGAAACATTTGAGAATTGGGCCCGTGGTCTCACCACATGATCACATGGGAAGCAGGTCCAGAAAAAGGGGCCAACGCTCATCGCATAGCCGACATTTCATTTTGCCAGGAAAAGGATCATGGCCGTCCATTTTCAAGCAAGATCAGTCGCCGATCTCAAAGGGTCATCTCACGATTTCGGGCATCGCGATGTTGGAATCAAGTTGGAGTGAAAACTCCTGAAAGGAAAAATTCCTGATAGCACTTTGGATGAAATCTCCAGGTCACGGTTGGAGTTCACATGCAAGGTGGGAGCAAGAGAGGGGAGCCGTGCCGAAAGGTCGAGAGCCCCTGTGTTGAATGCAGAGGAAAATCAGCATGGACCGAGGCACCGAGATCATTTTGAAGAAGTCATGGGCACCGCCTAACGCATTCATGGGTGTCAAGCCTCATCTTGATCCCAATGAAGGTAGTTAATGAAGTTGGGTAAGGTGGTTGAAACCTCGTTTCACCACATAAATGGAAAGCATGGAAAATTTGGTCGTGGAGAGAAAACTATCAACCAAAGGTTCCCTGTCATGGATTTTCTTGTGAAGCCCATACTGATCTGATCTTGCGTCTGACAAAAGAATGCAAGTGCATCCTGACAGAAGAAGACTGAGATGCCAATCCTTGAATGCAGATATCAGAGTGCGCTTCTACAGGGAGCAAGTTGCTTTGAGTATATATACTCATTTTTTATATTTTGTAAAGGGGGATGGTAGAGCAAAGCTCTAGAATTGTAAAGTTTTAGTAAAGCCTCTAGTTTTTGGTTATGTATATGCATTTGAGACTTCTTGTTTAATGACAGTCATCTTTCTTACTCCCTCTTGTTTCGCTCTGATGTTGAAAGAGTTCATGATTGACTGATTCACTTGAATTATTGTGACTGCATTATAATGGATGTTTGATTATAGTGATGTTATAATTCCTTTCAGTTTCTTTGAGATTTAAATTCGAGAAGTTATTGTGTTTAAATTGTTCCTCCTTGGGTTGTTGAAAGACCTGATGTCCTCGGCAGACCTCTACATTTTGTCACCATAGTCTTCCTTCTACTCACCCTTACTACAACTTACTTATTGAAGTTAAACCAAGACTTCACCTGCTTGTGCATGATCAATCCAGTTTTCTGAGTTAAGATGATATTTTCTCGAGACTGCTCCCATTCGACCCTTTTTTAAACAATCTGTGACATAAAACTCTGATGGGTATTGGGCTTGCCTTTCCCACAATCTGAAGGGTGACTTCTGGTGCTAACAGATTATTTTCAGATTGATAGGAAAAAAACTTAGCAAGAGTATTATGCCAAAATTTTCGATCAGTTCAATGTTAGCAGGAGATATAGTTGCAACTCTTTAGAAGTCCATGGTTGTGTAATAAATATTTTAAGATAATTGTATCACAAGAATGGAAAATGGTTTCACACTTGCATAAAGCTTGGAGACATAGGCTAAGAGATTAAGCCGAACTCTGTTATCAACTTCTCTCTCGTTCATGTCATATGTTTTGTGTTCCATTTGTTTTACAAATTTATTGTTTGAAGAATTTGTTTAATTAGATAGTTACTCATATTTCACGTGCAACGTTAGTAAACGGTCTTGTTAATAATCCAAGTCAATGTGTATGTTTTCAAGCATCGATTTCGGATCAATGGTTGCCATGTGCTCATCTTTTGTAGCTAAGAGTGCCACTACATCCTATATTTTTCTCATCCAACCAATTGCTCCTCCAAATATGTTAAACACATACTCACTTGTATATATTCTGCAATCCATATCTCCATCCTAGTCTGCATCAACAAACCCATGTATGTTCAATACTTTGTCTAATCCTAATCTTCCTTGGTAGCACAATTCATAACTAGTAGTTCCATGTAAATACTTGAAAACCCTCTTTATTATTTTCCAATGTTCCTTCCTTGGTTTTGACATATACCTTTTCAAAACTCCCACTACAAGTGTTCGGTCTAGTACATACCATTGCATACATCAAACTTCCAATCGCATAAACTTATGGAACATTGGAAATATCCTCTTCCTCTTCCTATGTCTTGGGACACTGGTCTTTAGATAAATTTACACCTACAAGAATACTAACCTTTATTAGTTTACACTCCATATTAAACCACCGCAATATCGTATCAACATATTTTCTCTGATTCAACTAGAGTTTCTTGTTTTCTCGATCTCTTTTAATCTACATGCCCATAATGAAGTTAGCAGTCCCAAGATCCTTCATGTCAAATTTGGAGTATAGTTTTGATTTCACCTCCTTGATAACATCTATGTTGTTTCCTACCAGCAACATCCCATCAACATGAAACACTACATAAATGAAGTGATTACCAACCTTCTTGGAATGTACACTRYGATYATCCCTRCTTCTCACAAATCCTATTCCMAGGAYGTATGTGTCAAAMTTTYCGTACCACATCCTATGTGATTGYTTYAGACCATATAGTGACTTGTTTATCTTACAAACCATTTATTTATTTTSCTTCACTACAAAGCCTTYTGGTTGCTTYAKGTAGATTTCTTCTTCCAAATCCCCATGTAGGAATGTTGTCTTCACATCCATTTGTTCTACTTCAAAATCAAAAGCAACAACAACATATAAAATAAATCTAATAGAAGTTAACTTGGCAAAATGATAAAAAATTTCACCAAAGTCAAATCCTTATACCTGGGAATAACCTTTTGCTACTAACTAAGCGTTGTGTTTCTCCACTTTTCCTTATGCATTCAACTTCTTCTTAAACACCCATTTGTTTCCAATGGTATTTCTTCCAATTGGAAACTTGACTAGATCCCAACCTCATTCTTATCCAAGGCATCCATCTCTTCAACCATGACCTTCTTCCAGAGTTTACTATCATTTGAATTCACTGCTTCCCTGACAGTTCTGGGATCATCATCAGTAATAGATAAAGAAAAATTAGAATTAAAATTAGGTGGACTATACCTTTATGCATTCCTTTGTTCCCTCATTGATCTCCACAATACTAGAGTATGAGGTTCTTCTTCTTCTTATTCATCTTCTTCTATAGAGTCAGATTTTGCATCATCTAGATCAAACTCAATTTTCTCAGGTTCTTTGTGCCTTGGTAGGATTTCCTATTTGGGAACATCTTTAACCTCTCTAAAAACAACATCTAGACTGTAGACAACCTTCTTAGTTTTTGGGTTCTAAAGTTTACAGCCTTTTATACCACCTTTATAACCAACAAAGATACACATGTGAGCATTATTATCCAGATTACTCATATTTTCCTTTCGAAAATGTACATAAGCATCACATCCAAACACTCTGAGATGTTCAAGAGATGG
This sequence comes from Picea glauca, assembly GCA_000966675.3. Classification (NCBI taxonomy): domain Eukaryota; kingdom Viridiplantae; phylum Streptophyta; class Pinopsida; order Pinales; family Pinaceae; genus Picea; species Picea glauca. Next base: position 389,720 of record JZKD02S0829941.1, read on the forward strand.
TTTCTTACTAGTCCATACCTCATGTGGATTTTTTTCATCCAGTGTTGATGAGGGTGATCGATTGAACAGGTAATATGCAACACCCACTTCCTTCTTCTATGGAGGTTTTTGCCTATGTGGAAGAGGAATTATCAGATCCCTTTACTTTATCAACATTCTTAGACCTGCAATATTTCTTATAATTCCTGGCTTTACCACACTTCCATAATTTCCTCAAATATTTTCCTAGAGATTTAGATCTACCTTTAGATTTGTATCCCCCCCCCAAAAAAAAATACTTATTCTAATTCCTATGTTGGGGATGACCTATTAAAAATAAAGCATATATGATATGACTATCCATGATTTTTCGCCTCATCTCTTCTGATAACAAGGATGCAACTATATCATCATACGTCAATGCAAATTTAGTGGTACTACCAATTGCTACAACCATATTACCCAGGAGTCTGGGAAAGAACATAACAAGGTAATACACTTATCTTCTTTTGCAAGATTAATTTCAACATAGACAATTTGAATTACCAGAGTATTAAAGGCATTTAGATGCTCTGTCACAGAATATCCATCTTCCATCCTAAGATGATACAGCTTCTTTCGAAGAAACAATTTGTTTACCAAGGACTTTAACTGATACAAATTCCCTAACTTGTCCCATAATGCCTTGGTTGTAGTTTTTCCTGAGACATCCAGTAACACTAAATCTAAAAGACATAATCAGATTGTACTCATTTCCTTCCTCTCCAACTTCTCCTAGTCTTCTAACAACAGACCCATAGGTGCAATACCAAGATCCACAACAACCCATTGTTCTCTATCTACAAGAAGGTCCTCCATCTTGAGCTTCCACAAATCAAAACTTTTCCCAATAAATTTCTCGATCTCAATTTTAGAATTTCTCACCACTTAATTTATATACACAAATCATCACTACAAAGCTCCCATTGAACCTAGGTTTACCACAGACCCAAGATAAACTTTATCTATCGAAACCGAGCCAAACCCTTGGAACCAATGCCATCCCCCTGAAGAAAAAAATGAGTTCGGATACCACATGTAAGTTTTAAACCTATGAAGTAAAGTAATGCATATATATTCTTAAGAAAAATAGAAACTAATCAATGGCTCATACAGAGAGATTTACATTGGAAACCCTTAATCAAGAGAAAACCAACCTTCCTTGGTGTCGCACCTCTCAATTTTTCATTGTATTAATTTCACCATTCACAATACAATATATACAATATTTGTAGGTATTCTGAAGATACCAAAACCCTAATCCTTTAATCCAAGATTAAATTAGAAACCCTCTAAAAATACCGAAAACTACCCAAAAAAAAATGGGGCACTGCTCGAACCTCGTCTACTCGGGGAAAATTCGTCATCTATGGATTCACCTATGTAGGGGGGAAATAGTTTCCCCCTTGATACCCCCCTTGAGTAGTACCTGGTGCACATGTACACCATTCCTGGGGGGAGGATCATCAAATATGACGCACCCCC
>JZKD02S0829941.1:396215-410123 GCA_000966675.3 Picea glauca
CCACACTGGGTGAACCACGTAAATCTGTGTCTCTCTTGTATTGTGTGTCTTCTGTGTTTTGTTTCTGCATTTGTTTTATTTTATTGCTCCGCGGTCCTGTTTTTCTAACACCAATACCATTTGGTGAGTCCTCGGCCAGATGAAATACCAGGCATGAAATAGCTTGTACCCACAAATTAAACTAAGCACACATATTTTTCATCCATTAACATGATACATAAACTATATTTCATTACATAATGATTCATCTATAAATTACTCACAGAATTGTCTATCATCAACACCTACTAATAGATGGTTGATAGAATAGCCACTTCTCTAGTAAATTCCTAATTGGACCAATATATAATTTAACCAACTAAAATTCCTAGACATAGGAATAATTATATTTTCATTTTCTTTTCTAAAATGCTTGTTTAACATCCTTTTAGCTATTAATAGGTCCAAGTCTCAAAGTTGGCTCCTATATCTTGTGCTACTTACTAAAGTGTTTCTTATAGGAAGCTTCATTGTGATGTTCTATGATCGTTTTTGTAGTCTATATACTTGTCTCCATCGCAATAAATCCTTAATGGCTTCTCCCATCTCACATAACATTAAAATATGCAATAAACATTAATGAAGGTAATTCTATGGATTCAATAAATGCAATCCTATCATTTTTCAAAGACATGCTATTGACATGGTTGTCAGTTCTATTTTTATATTTTATATCTCCTTGAAGTGCTTTTCGATACTTATTTATAATTTTTGTATACTATCTCTTGGGCCTTATGGTTACTTAACTTGGAAAATTATACTAGCTCTTGGCCTTATGGTTTATTAACTTGGAAAATTTTATTGATTTTGCAGTGCCCCCTCTTCTTCAATCTGAAGATGAGCATCCCCATACCAATTTAAATATCGCTAAAGCTATTTTTTTTAGCACTCCCTTGCTCTATCTTAATGTTTTTCCTAATAGAAATATCTATGGTAATGGAATATGGACTTTCTTGAAGTAGTAAGTTGTTTTCTTTCTTGGAGCATATTTCATTTTATTTTGTCGGGAGCTCATGAATCACCTAATTCAGGTCCTCATCTTGTCAACTTTCATAATTATCTATGTAATAACCTTATGTTGTTTTCTATGGTAGTTGCTAATATTTTTACTTTTTGAATTATAGGGGTTATATCTCTAGCAAGTTATTGATGCTAGTTTCAAGTATACCAGTAAAAACACAAGTTATTTGAGTTAAAAATAAACTTATTAGATGGCTTATTTGTTTTTTAGTAAACAAGTTTATCTAATTATTTTTTGTTATTATTTATAGGTAGTGCACACTTGAAGGTGTGTCTTCGCCCTACCTCAAGATTCAACTACTACAAAAATAAATCCAATTGATTCATTTATTATGGCATTGGAAGAGACTAGTTATGGATCATTGGCTCAATATCATGCTTATATTTATATTGTATGGTCTTTGAAAATAATCTAGACAATTGGCACTGGGCCACCTTTTTTTAAGAGGCTAGAGAGACCTACAAGAGAATTATTTCCATGTATTTTTTAGTTTTGTAGAATATTCATTCTTTTATTGGTAAGAGAGAAATCTACTTGAAATAATCTAAGAATCTTCATTTACTCTTTCTATTAGGGTGGTGTAGAAAATTTCTATGTCTTCTAACAATCATTGCATATAGAGTACTCCAATTCTCACTCTCTATTTTGGCTGCTCATTTTCAACAAATTAATCCATTTTATTCCTGACGTCCTTTAATCCTATCCACTTTGAAATCAAACTCTACTACTATCTTAAGGTCTCAAGTTTATATTTGTCAATATTCCTTTTGAAAATCAACATAATTTTTTTTTCATTTCTTGAATTGACTATAGTTACATTGTTTTCCATGACCTATTTATATTAGTATTTTTCAATATAACAAGCGTCATATTTGATAATATTCGTAATTTTCCAAGACTTGGTTATATTAGTATTTGTTGATAACGTTTTTTTTTTATCAAGGGACATCTAGCAATAGTATGTAAAATCTGAGTAAAGAAGCCATAGTCTATATGTCAACTTGGAGAGACTAGAATGACCTCATAATGTTAAATAGTACTAGACTAAAGTCCAAACCTAACACAAGTAGTGATTTGAGTATAAGGAGTATAAGGTGATGAAGGAATTGTTTGACAACACAGGTATTCCAACAGAGGATGAACACCTTCATTAACCACTCACATAACCAGATCAAAGATCAACACACCAATGTTTTCACATGGTAAAACCCCTACAGGGAAACATCCACAACCCCAGCCAACGCGGCCACTTGGAGTAGTTTATTAATGAAAAAGAAAAAGATTACGGAGATATTTTACAAGAGAGTTTCTCACAATCGATCATCGGAAAATGACCCTCCATACTCTTTAAAGAAGATCATGGACCAATCAGGTGTTAAGCCGCAGATCAATGGTTGTTAAGATCGAGGAGAGTCTGAACCGTCGGATCACTCTATTTTGGGAGCATATCGTGACAGTCGGATTTCATAACTACAAATGCATACTAATGCATACTAAAGAAACACACTAAGAAACACACTTTTACCTAATGACACATTAGACCAAGTAGATCTTAACTAACTCCTAAGTGTTTAAATATCCTGAAATCCCCCCTTAAGAACAACTTGGGATAGTATTGAAGTATTTACAATGGTGACACAATAGGATAAGGAAGGAGGCATTAGAGCCTATCCCCCCTTAATGACAACTTCATGAACTCCAAACAGAGCTCAAAGTTTGGAAAACTTCGCTTCTGTAAGAGACTTTGTGAAAATGTATGCTATTTGATCTTATGTAGGGAAAAAGAGCACTTCAATAACTTGATCATGAATGAGATTTCTAATGAAGTGAATGTGTATATCTATGTGTTTTCTACGTTGATGTTGAACTGGGTCTTTGGCAAGCTTGATGGCACTCTGATTGTCGCACCAAAGGCTGGTCAGATGCTATTGTTGGAATCAAAAATCTGAAAGGATCTGTCGAAGCCACAAGGCTTCCTGACTTGCATTTACCGTTGCTCGGTACTCTACTTCTTCTGAAGAAAGTGCAATAGCCTGTTGTTTCTTATAGACCCAAGTGATAGGTCCTAAACCAAGGTTGAAAACATAACCTACAATAGGCTTCTAATCATCAAGGTCGTCGGCCCAATCTGAATCAGTGAAACCAAGCAATAAAGGAGTCCCCCCTGAATTGTAATGTATCCCAAACTAAACTATACCACATACATAGAGAAGTATCATTTTACCTTCTTTCCAATGGCTTTGATGGGGTGTTTGCATATATCGGGAAACAAGACCAATAGCAAAGGAAATATCAGGATGGGTATGAGTCAAGTATAAGAGGCTACCAATTAACTGATGGTATAGGGTGGCATCAACTTTAGGAGAAGTACAGGTGGCAGTAAGATTGACTCCAGACTGCAAGGGAGAAGGGGTCGGTTTAAAATCATCCATGTGAAAGCGACGAAGAAGGTCACAAGCATACTTAGACTGGGAAAGAAAAATTCCTTCATTGGTTTGCAAAACTTGGAGGCCAAAGAAATAGTGCAAAAATCCTAAGTCTGTCATTTCAAATTTCTTCTTAAGGCTAGTTTTTACATGGTTTAAAGTTTTGAGTTACTACCAGTAAGGATAAGGTCATCAACATAAAGGACAAGGATTATGGGATGGATTTCTACTTTCTTGGTATAGACATTAGGATCAGAATGGAATCTAGAGAATCCAGTGGCAATAATAAAGCTGTCCATTTTGGCATACCAAGATTGGGGATCTTTCTTCAGACCATAAAGAGATTTCTTAATGTGACAAACAAGGCTAGAGTCATTCTAGACATAGCCAGGCAGTTGTTCCATGTAGATTTCTTCTTGCAAATCTTCGTGCAAGAAGGAAGATTTAACATCCATCTGACAAACCTCCCATTTATGTGAGGCAACAAGGGAAAGAACAAGGCGGATGGAATTCATTTTGGCTATAGGGGAAAGGGTTTCATTATAGTCAATTCCTTCAACTTGGGAAAATCTTTTGGAAACTAATCGAGCCTTGTGTCTTTCAACACTTCCATCTTATGCATACTTAGTTCTGTAGACCCATTTACATCTGACAAGTTTTCTTCCTTAGTTCTGTAGACCCAAGTATCGTCTGCCATTAAAGAACAATACTCTTCATTCATTGTTTTATCCCAATCTGGATGACCTGAAGCTTCTGCAAATGTCTCTAGATCATGAGTTTCTGAAAATTGAGCCAAAAGAGAAGAAGCTTGGTGTAACTGTGAACATGTCTGACGCTGATCTGAAGGATCACCGACAAGATCACCAGTTTCTTCTTGTGTTGAACGGACCCATCTAGGAAGCGGTGGAGTTGGTGTTGGTTTAGGTTCAAAGGACTCATCTGGAGGAAGGTGAGCAGGCAGAGGTGGATTTTCATCCTCACTGTCATCATCTGAATAAGAAACTAGAATAGAAGAAGGCACAAACGTCGAATATGACTCGCAGGCCAAAGAAGGCACAATCATTGAATTAGGCTCGCATGCCAAAGAAGGCATAAATGTTGAATTAGGCTCACAGGCCAAGAGATTTTCATCAAATTTAACATCTCTTATAATAATAATTTCATTACAATGTGTTTGAAGAAGTCTATAACATTTGACACCTTCAGAATAACCAACAAATATACACTTCTCACTTTTACGCTGCAATGCTTTCCTTTTCTCATCAGGAATGTGAGCCCATGCTATACTACCAAATACACTAAAGTGACTTACATCTGGTTTAATTTTAGTCCAATATTATTCCGGTGTTATATTTTTAAGAGCCTTTGTGGGAGTGTGATTTACTGTGTAATTTGCACAGTTGATGGCTTCCTCCCAATACTTTAGACTTAATCCCTTAGATTCGATCATACAATTAGCCATTTCTTTTAATGTGTGGTTTTTTGTCTCATCAACACCATTTTGTTGTGGTATATATTGAACAGTGTGTTGCATTTGGATTCCCTGTGTAGTGCAGTAACTTGTAAAATTATTGTTCACATATTCACCTCCATTATAAGTTCTTAATCTTTGAATTTGATGTCAAGATTTCTTTTCTACAAGGGCCTTGTAGGCCAAAAACTTGTCAAAAACTTTGCTCTTAAGTTTTAAGAAGTAAACCCAAGTACGTCTGGAAAAGTCATCAATGAAATTTAAGAAATACTTGCACCTAGAAAAATAAGGAGGAGAAAGTGGACCACACAAATCATTGTGAACAAGATGCAAAGGACCTGAGGCATGCCAAGAGGCACGTTTGTCAAAACTATCCCAATGATGTTTGTCGAGAACACAACCAACACAAGCATCATCTTTGCATGAAATAAGAGGAAGACCAATCACCATCTGTTGATTACATAGTTGTTGCAATGAGTGATAGTTTAGATGACCAAACTGCTCATGCCAAAGTTTGTTTAAGTCATCGCTATGAGCAACAAAAACTGATGAAAAATATGATGACCCAAAGTTGTCAAACTTGTACAACCTGGTAATATCATCAGCAGTTCCAGTTGCAAGGACATGCTTAGGATCTTTTAGATCCTTGATTACAACTTGGTGAGGTGAAAACTCTACGCTTTTACCTTCACCTGAATGAGTCATTTGATATACTGATAGAAGGTTACAACAAAGACTTGGAACACATAATACATCATTGAAACGACCATTTTCTACTTGAACTACTCTAGATCCTTCAACACTAAGAGATCTATCATCACCAAAAAATATTTTCTTGGTGTTACATTCATTTAGAGTAGAAAATATGTCTTTATCCTTAGCCATATGATAAGATGCTCCAGAATCAATAAGCCACTCATCAGAAGTAGAAGTAAAAGTTGTATTGAAGGAGAAACCAGAAGTTGAAAGTGCATGTCCATGAGAAGAAGAAGAAGAAGTAGAATCAATATTGATGTTGTGCTTCTAAAGTTTCCATCTTCTTGAAACATTTGGACTCATCATGACCATATTTATCACAAAAGTTACAATGTCTGTCAGTCTTCTTATTTTTATATTTTTCTCCTTTGTCTCCATTAGGAGCAGAAGCTGTCTAAGTGGGTTTGGGACCCTTATATTGTTTGTTGTTGTGGCGAGGATGTTGCTTCTTGGGATTCTTGGGTTTATCTTTATGATGGACAACTAAGGCTTTGTTGGAGGTACCTGCAGTGCCGATTGCTCCAAGTTGTACTAACTTATCTTTCTCTCTAATCAAAGCATCACAAAAATTCACAAGACTGGGTTTTTGATAAGTTGCCCCTAGAGCCTCTTGCATGGCATAAAAGGTAGATACAAACACAAAATATGCACTACCTAGCTTAGAAAGAATAAGATAGATGCAATGATTTTCGTATATCTTTATATTACATTCTTCACATAAAATTATGAGTGTTTTAAACTTAGATAGATAGTCTTCAATGCAAGAAAAATCACTTGGACTTAAAGTTAGTACTTGATTTTCTAATTTTTGTGCTCGAATAATATTATGTTTACCAAACACAGATTCAATATTTTCCCAAGCTTCTTTGGGTTTATCAATTGATTGAAGGTGGAACCTTAAATCATGAGAGATGGAAATTCTGATTAATCCACGTGCTTCACCATTCCTATTATCACATTTTACTTTCTTATCAACATCAGTTGGTGTTGTTTCCCTTCCCAAGGTAATCTGGTACAAGCCCTTACTTCTTAATAAATCCTTCATATGGGATTTCCATTGGAAGTAGATGGTGCTGGAAAGTAAGATATTACTTGTAGAATCCATATTAAATATGCATATAATATGGATTTAAAAATTTAAACTGATGATCTGAATGGAAATATCTCGAAAATTTATGCGGTTTTAAAAAAACGGCACTAAAAATGGACTTCGGATGTGAGAGTTATGCCCTTTTTAAAAAAAGGCATAAACGGTAACCAAAAGACCACGTGGTGGTGTAAGTTGTTTTATGAAGTGACCCACTTTTATAAAGATAAGTGGGGATCACTTTTACAATGAAGTTACTTCATGCAAAATAGATAACTCTAAAATAAAATATTAAAGCTACTTATAGTGATTCATTTTTATACTTGAAGTGAAATACACTTTACAATTTTAGCATGAACTTTAAAAAAAAAAAAGTAAAGAAACTTGAACTGAAGACCTCTTACTTAATAAGGAAACTTTTAACCAAATGGTCTAGCAAAACATATTGTATTGTTTCGCAAGAGGATTGGGGTTGTTGTTGTGGTTGTTTTTGTTGTTGAAGATGACCTTGAAGAGCATTCTCAAAAAAATCTCTTTTCACACAAGAAAAAAATTTCGTTTCTCGATGACAACAAGGGTTAGATCTCGGTTAGCTTACCCGGAAGATGCACATTTTCCTATCTGTTTCTAATTTTCCGAGATCACAAGGGCATGGGGAAAAGATCATACGCAAATCTAAAAGAGTAGCAACCCGGAAACAAATAATATCAAACTGAAATAAAACCAAAATAATACTTTGCAAAAGTTTAAAAAATGTGTATTCAAGCTTTATACCTCCAAATCTTACTGTAATGGTCGTATCTTGGGAAAACGGTAACCTTTTCGAGTGAAGCAAAAAGTGTTCCTGACTGAAATGAGTGCTTTGGGTGCAATGGAACAATCCACTTGGCCCAAAAATGTATGGAAATGATAGAAAATGTAGATGAGGGAACTCGGCTTCATGATCTCAATCTACAACATCAGTGGGTCTTCAAACAGGCTCTGATACCATGTTCGACAACACAGATATTCCAACAGAGGTCGAACACCTTCAGTAACCACTCACATAACTAGATCAAAGATCAACACACTGATGTTTTTACATGGTAAAACCCCTACGGGGAAACATCCATGGCCCCAGCCAACGTGACCACTTGGAGCAGTTTATTAATGCAAAAGAAAAAGATTACAGAGAGATTTTACAAGAGAATTTCTCACAATCGATCATCTGAAAATGACCCTCCATGCTCTTTAAATAGAGATCATGGACCAATTGGGTGTTAAGACACAGATCAATGGTCATTAATATTGAGGAGAGTATGAACCATTGGATCACTCTATGTCGGGAACATATCATGACCATCGAATTTCCTAACTACAAATGCATACTAATGCATAGTAAATTAACACACTAAGAAACACACTTTTACCTAACAACACATTAGACAAAGCAGATCTTAACTAACTCCTAAGTGTCTAAATATCCTAATAGGAACCACCTTAAACACAAGTAGTTTTCAAGACTCCCCCTTTAGCCACACACTAAATTATTGATATGGTTAGTTTCTAAGTTCGTCAAATGTTACTTCATATTTGAGATATATTGATTCAAAGTACATCCATACCCTACCACAACCTTCTTCTCTTTACCATCTACATAACTGCCTAAATAACTAGCCTCAACAATCGATTATTTACTACAAAAAGGCTCTAGAGAGAAGGTTATCTTATAGTTTGCAATAACTTCAATCAACTAGTCCACATTGTGTCTCTACCAATTTTTAGGTCATAATGGACTATAACAAGTGTTTTATTCAAGCCAATCCCAAACCAACCCTCTTAATGACAAGGGTTTTACGTAGCCTAGGTCAAAACCAAAGTTCTTCATGTTACCGGACAAATCGGTAGGTGCAGACACTAACTGATATCCCTAGATCCACCTAGATCTAGAACAAAACACACCAAAACATGACACTTTCCTTAAGTTTTAAATATTGAATTTACTAACTAAAGAGGGATATGTTACATACCATTTAAATGTCACTTCCTCTCGCTATCGCCATCCTAACTCCATTCCAATACTGATACAATGATGATCCTTCAAAAGAATGCAACCAACCAAAGTGATAGTAATAGCATAAACTCAATATCAACCTATGTATGTGATCAAGGAATCATACAATAAAACACAACAAGCTTTATAGGAAAGAATCATATTATTATATCATATTAAATGTGAAAGAGAGATTACAACCATGGCCTTGATGTCATAAGGTCCCTTCCAATTGTCATTCGTTCCCCACACACTTCCACTCCAAGAATTCTGAGAGCAGAGATCTGATAATACTCACAATCTATCTTGACAAAGGAAAAACTCAAAGACACTCCAACCAAGATAATAATTCCAATCCAAATCCAACTTAGCCCTTCTCCATGAGAGCTACTCTCCTTTTATAAGCTGAAGAGGATAAGGTGAGGAGGTTAGGATGATCCCACTAAATCATGAAAGTGAGTAAGATCCAAACCATTCGGATGCCACCTCAGCATGGAAGTTTCTCCTTCTAGAAGATTCGAGAAAACACTCGTTTTTCCTACGTGTAAGCATTCTTGCACCCTGCCTATAGAGAAGACTGCGAACTCATCATGACCTAGCTATGATGTAGCCTGTGAGAATCAGGCATTCTCACACCTTGCCTATATAGCAACCTGTGAACATCCTCTTTAATAGGCTTTTTACAAAGGAAAATGCAACTTTTTTTCTGAGGAAAAGTTCTTCTCTCTTCTCTCTTCAGGAACTCAGGCCACTGACCCCTCTGAAGGCAATAGATAGGTTTACATCATTAACTGTCATAGGGATGATGAAAATAATGTGTAACAGAGATCCCCCCAAAGTATGAAGTTAGAATAGAGTGATAGTTGAAATACTTTGTCGAGTGTGTGTAGGGAACAAGGAACAGTCGGTCAGAAACCTGCCAACAAACGAGGAAATACAGTACAATAATATATCATCACTGAGGTAGGAATTCCCATACTCAGAATACAAATAACTTAAAGAATAAATGATGACATGCAAATATCCATGTCAAGTAAGACAAGGGCATGGCCATCAAACATACATTGTGGATCCATGCCATTATGAATCAAATCTGAACATATCCACCAAAAATACATTGTGGATCTATGTGTTAAAGTTTCAAATTTGAACATAGCCACCAAACATACAATGTGGATCTATTCAACAGTACACTGAATATACTCCAACACAACCTGGATCTATCAGAAAATATCCAGGGACTTCATCTCCACCACTCTATAGTACGAATCTAACCATGTGAATACATGTGTCGAAGTCGAACATGGTAGAAACCACATGATTACTGGTCATTAGTGTATACAGTTAACAAGTGCAAGGGAAATCACCATTAATGTTAATGAATCCCAAAGTACACTAGTACAATCCAACGAATGTGAATAAATGAGCTGAAGTCGAACACTCGACAGAATCTCCTAATCAGGGGTCAATAATGAAAATCCATTGTTGAAAGCGAGGAAACCTACCTGTAATGATCCCAAGCCAAATTTTTCACTTGAGATCACTAACTAGCTCGGTTGTGTATGATGTGTAGGTGTTTTATTGAAGTTTCCGGATATTAAGTATGTTCATACAAGATTCATTCAACACATGAATATCACAATATACTCAAGATATAGAACACAAGAAAAGATCTGACCTTTATTATAGAAGCAGAAATCAGATACAATAGAAAGAGAAGATCTGGAATAATCTTTAGATGGATCTAGTAGACAACAAGTATGAGCTGCTACAAAATGCTCCCAACAATACAAAACAAGCCTCCAAAGGTTGAATAAGAAATGAAGTCCAATGCCAAGAAGATCTGAATACAAACCCTCCAGCTGAAGAAGCCATGCTCCAAGAGAAGACTGAAGCCCTCAATAATTTAGCCTTGATGGAAGATGACTCCAAATGAGCCCAAACTTGGTCAGATGATAGATCAGGGTTGTGGGATCCTCCTCCGAAAGTCTCAAGCCCAACGTCCAAGGCTAACCTCTCCAATTGTTGAATATTCCAAGGAATTTGCACCCTCCTGATGGCAGAAACCCTAGGCAACTCATCCTTGAAGAAATATACCTCCAAATGATGTGAAACTCTCCAAGAATGTAAATCGGGCTAAGAAAATCCCGTGGGAGAAGTTTCAGATCCAGATCTCAAGCAGATCTCTCTAGATCTAAGAAATACAGAAAGTGGGACGTCCTCCTACCCTCCAAATCATCCCAAGATGTATGTTGTAGATTGAGTGATGATAACCCCTCAAAGAAACCCTCAAAATGATGATGGAGCACCTGCAAGTAAAACCCAACTGATGGAATGCCCAATGCTCCTCCTGATTGGCTAGATCGACCCCTTCTCAATGGTATGGTGTGCCCTTGCTTGAAACTTCCCAAACAATACGACCCTACTATCTTCTGAAGCTCTAGAAGGAGATATGCTAAGAATAGAATGGTGTGGAGGAATATTTCATCCCTGAGACCAAGTTGTGGAACAAGGTGAGTGGGTATTTCACCACTGAGTTGCTCACAAGGGTTTGTACAGCAAAACCCCCAAACTGAATGCTCAAGAGCAATAACAAGCAATACATCAAACTCAGAATGAATAATAGGTGCACCCCAGCCTCTTACTTATACTTTTCCTTCTAATTCTCTGTTGAGTTAGGTTAACTCCCAGGGTTAACTTCTATTCTTCTGTTGAGTTATCTTTTACTCCTTTTATCCCTTTCCTTTCTCAAGTCAACTTAAAATTATAACTTTAGCCTAGTTGACCTCCCCCCTTAGTGTGAGACTATGACCTAGTGGGGGTGCCCAGGCCACTGAGTCTCCTCATCACCTCTCTAAGAGGTGGGGGATATTACAATATCCCCTGCTTGAAATTGCTTGTCCTCAAGCAATTTCAAACCTGCTTCTTTTACCACGTGCTCCTATTCCCAAGTGGCATCCTGTTGACGGGAGAAATTGACCACTCGTCAACAAGAGGAGTGAATCCGGTCCGGGGTTGTCTACTTAACCCAATTTGTTTGGATTAATCCACTCCAATGGTTTTAGCGGCTTCGTTGGCCGATCTAAGTCCTAAAGAAAACAAAAAAAACAAAAATAAAGGAAATGTAATAACTTTGATGAATAGTAATCGGAAAACTATATATAAATCTAATATATATTTACAGTTTACTAACTAATATTTATAAAATCACTCTACTTATTATATGTACAATATATGCAGCTGATTCTATTTCTAAGATATATATAATATGTACAAAATACGAATTTTAATCTAAATCCGCGAAAATCGAATATGGATTAATTTCTTAAACAACAGTAACGCTATTTAATCTTTTTGATTTATTTTCTTATAATGTTCATAACTGATAAATTGAATATCAAACTGTCTAATTGAAAATAGAAATCACAGATAATAGAAAATGTTTTAACTACAGGAAGTTTATGTATTCATTAAACTAATGAAATTAAACTAGCGAACTGACCTATTATCGCATCCAATATTTGTTCATTGCATAGCATCCAAACTCCCTGTCTGATGAAGTAAACCTACAACAGAACCTACAATTGCTTCTCATAAATGTGAAGCAACAATAATGGAATCTGAATGATAAAACATATAAGAAATGTGATCACAGCAATCTCATAATTTCACAAGCAGCCACATTAAGATAAATCCTGCTGTGAGAACCTGTGTATAAATGTTCAACAAATGATGAAGATAAATCTCTTAATCTAAGTGTGAAAAAAATGATTGTTGTGTGTTAAATCTGGAACATAAAACATGGATAACATGTAAATTTTAATCATGCCAACTTGTAGTAAACCATGACAGCAAAAGCAATCACAATCTAATTGCAAATTGAAACAATCATAAGTTGAATAAAACCACAATATGGAAAAGCTAAAGCTGTAACCAGTACTATATTTCATTCAAGTCTGCAAATGAAAAATCCATAGTCTTGCCCCAGGCAGAGACGCCCTCATGTTTACAACATAACATGCTTATATAGGTTCCAGGAACAAAATGTTTCCTATTGATAACATCAAATCTGTTCCAAAATGTGGGGGATGCAACCTCCCAGATTTTACTTGATATCAAAAAACTAACAGCGTAATCTATTTACTAAAAACATAAAGATGCTATGGCTAGGAGATCCCAACAGTGCTTCATATCTCTTTGAGAATCATGAGTTCCTAAAAAAAAAAAAAAAAAAGTAGATTTTAGATGTATTTTCAATCATCAAAACAAGTAATTCAAATTTTTTCTAGCTGGCTACAGAATCTGTAGCTAGTTATAATTACAACTACAATCATATTTTATTACACAAACAAAACAAATTAATTTTTATAAGAAAAGTATTATGTTCAACAAATCCTATATCCTAAATTGAGGAAGACAAAATCATGCTAAACTTGAAAAAGATCGTACCTCAAATCAAAACATATCAAGCAATCTTGGAGTTTACTATTGCTGTCGTTGCCTCTACATTCTTAAAAATGAGAGACCCTGTAGTTTTTAGGCATTTTTCAATGAATCCACTTGGTCTTTCAGAGATTTAAGCCTGGACTGTAGCAAAGGCACATATGTATAATACCGGTCGATCCAGGATCAACACTCATTACACTGTGGCTGTAGGGACTGTGCATTGGCACTGTGTTGGGTATGTGTTATATTCTTTGCATGTGTGTGTGTGGGTGCGTCAGATACGACAACTGCTATTTTTAGTTGATTTGTAAATTAATCCAGGATTAAGGGATTAGGGTTTTGGTATCTACGGAATACCTAAAAACATTGTATATATTGTATGGCGAATGGTGAAATTCGATATAATGAAAAGAAGAAAGGTTTTCCCGGTTGAGGGTTTCCGGTAAAAATCTCTATGTAATCTGTGTATGAGCCATTGATTAATTTCTGTATTGTTTAAGAATCTATATGCATTTCTTTACTTCGCAGGTTTAAAACTTACATGTGGTATCAGAGCACGTTTTTGGCTTCAGAGGGACGCCTTTGTTGTTGAGGGTTTGGCTCGGTCTCAATAGATCAAGTTTATCTTGG
>JZKD02S0829941.1:415256-429422 GCA_000966675.3 Picea glauca
AAATTGTTCTTGCAGTTGAGTGATAGGATTTGCAATTGGTTCTTCGTTCGTGATTGAATATGACTGGATGGAAGGGATGCAAGCATCATAGAAGAGATTTAATGCAAATGACATGCCATCAAGATTAAATTTATAGAGGATATGATAGACTCTTGTCAAAAAGTCTTCTGAAGATGAATCGTCGTTGATTAGCGAAGTATGAAATTCTTCACATAATTGATCGAAATCATAAATTTCAAAAGCATCTAGAAACTCATCTACAAATTGAAACCAATCAAAAATGTGACATGCTGGAAAGGATTCAAACCAATGTTTAATCTGACCTCTAAAATTAAAAGCAAACAGTCTGCATAAAACTCTTAAATATGAGATGTCATGTTTGATGCAGTTACACCAAAACTTGTTAAGGTGGTCTTTAGCAGATGTGTTGCCTCCACCATCAAAGGTGAGTTTGGAAAAGTGAGAGACTATCTCGTTGGGAATATCGGGTAATGAGAAGTTGAAAGCATGTTCCATCATAGTGATTTGGGGAGCCATGGGGAAATTGAATACATTTAAAATAAAGGCTCCTACAAGGCTAGCTTTTCAATCGGCCCTCCTTCTAGCGCCATTTGTTGACGGTCAAAATTGACCGCTCGTCAACTGGAGGAGTGAATCCAGTTTGGGGTTGTCTACTTAACGCAAGCCATTTGGATTAATCCACTACGATGGGTTTAGTGGCTCCATTGGCCAATCTAAGCCCTAAAGAAAACAAAAAATACAAAACTAAAGGAAATGTAATAACTTTGATGAATAGTAATCACCGAAATCTATATATAAATCTAATATATATTTACAGTTTACTAACTAATATTTATAAAATCACTCTACTTATTATATGTACAATATATGCAGCTGATTCTATTTCTAGGATATATATAATATGTACACAATACGAATTTTAATCTAAATCCGCGAAAATCGAATATGGATTGATTTCTTAAACAATAGTAACGCTATTTAATCTTTTTTATTTATTTTCGTATAATGTTCATAACTGAGAAATGGAATAACAAACTGTCTAATTGAAAACAAAAATCACAGATAATAGAAAATGTTTTAACTACAGGAAGTTTATGTATTCATTAAACTAATGAAATTAAACTACCGAATTGACCTGTTATCGCATCCAATATTTGTTCATTGCGCAGCATCCAAACGCCCTGTCTGATGAAGTAAACCTACAACAGAACCTACAATTGCTTCTCATAAATGTGAAGCAACAATAATGGAATTCGAATGATAAAAAATATAAGAGATGTGATCACATCAATCTCATAATTTCACAAGCAGCCACATTAAGATAAATCCTACTGTGAGAACCTATGTATAAATGTTCAACAAATGATGAAGATAAATATCTTAATCTAAGTGTGAACAAAATGATTTCTGTGTGTTAAATCTAGAACATAAAACATGGATAACATGTAAATTTTAATCATGCCAACTTGTAGTAAACCATGACAGCGAAAGCAATCACAATCTAATTGCAAATTGAAACAATCATAACTTGAATAAAACCACAATATGGAAAAGCTAAAGCTGTAACCAGTACTATATTTCATTCAAGTCTGCAAATGAAAAATCCATAGTCTTGCCCCAAGCAAAGATGCCCTCATGTTTACAACATAACATGCTTATATAGGTTCCAGGAACAAAATGTTTCCTGTTGATAACTACAAATCTGTTCCAAAATGTGGGGGATGCAACCTCCCAGATTTTACTTGATATCAAAAAACTAACAGCCTAATCTATTTACTAAAAACATAAAGATGGTATGGCTAGGAGATCCCAACAGTGCTTCATATCTCTTTGAGAATCATGAGTTCCTGAAAACAAATAAAAATAAGTAGATTTTAGATGTATTTTCAATCATCAAAACAAGCAATTCAAATTTTTTCTAGTTGGCTACAGAATCTGTAGCTAGTTATAATTACAACTACAATCATATTTTATTCAAGAAACAAAACAAATTAATTTTTATAAGAAAAGTAATATGTTCAACAAATCGTATATCCTAAATTGAGGAAGACAAAATCATGCTAAACTTGAAAAAGATCATACCTCAAATCAAAACATATCAAGCAATCTTGGAGTTTACTATTGCTATCGTTGCCTCTACATTCCTAAAAATGAGAGACCCTATAGTTTTTAGGTGTTTTTCAATGAATCCACTTGTTCTTTCAAAGATTTAAGCCTGGACTGTAGCAAAGGCACATTCGTATAATTCTGGTCGATCCAGGATCGACACTCATTACACTATGGCTGTAGGGACTGTGCATTGGCACTGATAGCATTAACAACTGGAGAATCGTCCATTTGACATGTAGGTTCTTCACAGAATCAAATGCCAGGAAATCTGGGTTATCCTTTAGATTGATCAAGGGTTCATAGTAGAAGGCTGAGACACAAGGCTGGACGAGTGAGAGGGGTGCTGAGGCACAGGCCTAGAGAGGTAACAAACGTTTCAACAATTGAAAATAGACCAAAATGCTCCCTTCATCCACAGAGAAAATATGAGATTTGACCTATAAAGGACGAGCTATATCTCTGTAATGACCCAATGTCTAGGGAAACCGCTCGTGATGAAGGTAAAAGGTCTCAATTCGGTTCTGGGTTTTCAAGGGTTTGATCTAATTCAAAACCGTTTGCTCTGAATCCCTCACATAGAAACATGTCTCTAGGATTCAATTACGGGGTTAGATTTAATAAGTATTCAGTTACTTCCAACTGCACAGACCGATCTTTGCTCTACAGCCATGATGCGAACTCTTGGGCAACTCTCAGATCAAAACCTTTAAACTTTTCAATGAACACACGCCAACCATTCCTTTCTAAATCATTCCTGGCGTTATCATATGATAACAAGATTTGGATGCCATTGGGCTCAATCCTTACCATTGGAGCCATGTCGAATGGAATGTAATCAACACAAAACTCATAGGTAGGGTTTGGTAAAAAATCCACAGAGCTATAGCCCCGAGCCTCATCAAAACAATGCTGTGACAATACAAACGGTGGGCGGTGGTGTTAATCACAATGCATGGGAGCAAAATCGTGAAGCTTGAGACCATACAGAGCAGTAATAGCATGTAGTAATTCATATGACACCTTGGCATTGGGTACATGCTAGGACAGAGTGCGCGCATCCAAATTTAATTGCAAAGATAGGTGATTCATAAGAATTGAGAAGCCAAAATTTCCATGAAAGAAATATGGTTAATCATCAAACCAAAATTAATACAAAAATCAAATACCAATTGATAGGGGTATTCTAATCAAACAACCATAAGCTTCTTAGGCATTCTTAGAATCGAAACGATCATAAACAATGAGAGCAATATGTCCATAGCCAGAAATCGCAATTTTATAATAAATCATAAGAGCAATTTATCTTTAAAAACATAATGGTAATTCCGGTTGCAAGTTTTCATGCTTACAGTCATGAAAACAAAGTTTGAAAAGACAATAGAGAGAAGCGACGATTTGCAACTGTCATCTCAGAAACTGTTCATGAAGGGTAATGAAATTTCATGACCCTGTGTAGGCAGCTATGTAGATTAAAAGATAACAATTGCAATATTGTTTCCAACAATGGCGACACGCTGGGAGAAGCAGTTATCTCTGTTACATGAACGAGTTCAGGTTAGAAAAATCTGAAAAGCTTCAAATCGAAGAACAACTAAAAATTCATTTAAACATCTCAAATAATCATGATGCAGTCCAGTTTCAGATAACTTTCAGTTTTAAAGGAACGAAAACCGGTGACAAACTTTGACAAAAGAAAGCCACAATGTTAAGTTAAAATATCTAATACTGTTGACAGGGCCACTGCTGCCAGCAGGCGTCCATAGCCTCGACAGGGATGTCAATTAACCCACTCTGACATCTGTATCCTGTCAAGAAATTCCAGATCAGAACGAAGGACATTTAAGGCCAAAACGAAATCCATATCTGAGAATTTTCTTTTACCTGACATTGCTTCGCTGCCAACGGGCCTATTCAGTACCTCGACAAAGTTATCTTGGCTTCATGCATGCATTCACCTGCTGCCAGCAGACCTATTCAGTGTCCCAGTGGGTTTACAAACATTTCCCACATCTCTTTGAAAGTTTATTCATATTATAGTTTTTTGAAATATTCGATAGAGTGGGGTGGCGCTGAAAATTCCATTTTTTAAGTCACAGATTTTAAAATTTTACATGTTGTCCTTCATCAAGATCCAAAAATGGTTCATTGATAAAACCGTCTTTCAAAAAAAGGGAGACATTGTTGAGTTTCTCTCTTAAAGAACAAGGATAGTGTTAAAATATTTTTAAAGATGGTCGTGAACACTTTCAGCTGCAAATTGAAACCGAGAGCATGCCTTTTAAACAAAAAGTCATCTTTAACTAGTCCACAAAATATAGAACTTAATGTTTTAACAACTTTTAACAGTTATTTTCGAGGGGAAGTATTATGTTTTCTCTGTCTGAACTAGCCCATGGTGCAGGCATGTGTTTCAAAAAGAAAGACTGATAAGCAGAAATGAAAACAAAACACACCAACGAAGAAAAACTGGAAAGCAAAAAAATCCGAAAAAAAAAAATATGCACATAAGGTGTATCTGAAAACATCATGCAAAGAATCCCTTGGGAGCCTGAAAGAAAGTAGAAAAATTTTGTTTGATGTGAAAGCAATCCTACTCGTGTTACCTTGGGTCAGGGTTGATACATATTTATTTATCTCTTTACTTTCCATTTAATATTTTCATGATGATACTGCGTTTTTGAAAATAAATGTTCAACTAGAAGCAAAGAGAAAAAGATCAAGCGGACTTCCCTAACAACAGTCGTATTATGGTTCTCGTGGTGCACCCACTTGCGTTCATGACTGCATTATTACAAAGAGAAATAGTGAGAAATAAAACTGAAAGAAAACATATTCCTAAACCTACCCTAACTATTAAACAAATCAGAATACTATGTGAAGTCATGCTTCCAATGTAGCCATCGGAGTAACTCCAATCCCGCAATGGAAACAAAATCAAGCATTACTAATAAGAATGGTAACAGAAACATATCGCACTTACCTTCATAATCACCATCTAAAAATGAAGTAAGCATGATCTTACTATTTCCTTGAATATTCTTGTTGTATGAATCCTCCAGCCACTGTGCAATCTTGTCATGATAAGGGTCATAATGGCATGGGCGAGTGTAAGCAAGTTTAAAAAAATTGTCAAGATTACGAGGAAATGAAATAACCATCAGCCAAGGCTGAAATTCCCCATCCTCCTCACAATTCTCTAAGTGTTCATTAATTTCTTCACATGGAGGATCTAAAAGAAATATGTCACGCCTACTTCCAAGATACTTAGGTAAAAACAAAGCAAGCATAACTTTATCTTTATTATGAAAATTTGTTATATATGAATATTCAAGCCATCCTAAGATCCTGTCACAAAAATGAGGATTCGAACCACGACTTTGATGAAACAAATATGGGGAAATCATCATAAGAGGATTTGTGACGTCAGTCAAATCATTGGTTTGAATGCTTCCTTTGATGAGATTGATCATTTCAAAATGTGAAGTATAAACATTAAGATTCGAGCTAATCAAAGAACGAATATGAAATGTAGAATGTTTGATCTCCATAAAATATAGTGCATTGTCTTTTTCAACAATAAACTATGTAAAATTATCTTGCAACATTTCCTTTTCCCATATGAGTGATGAAAGTGAACAAGCATCAAATCCAACTTTATCAATGTTAGGTTTGGAATTGATTTCACCAAAATTTAGAATATTGAAAGGATATGATTGTGGCGGAAAAGAGTAGGATGTTGTAGGTAAGATGTCAAGTCCAACAGAGTCTAGGAATAGATCAGGATATAAAAAATAAAACGAATCATAAATAAGCACATGAAAAGAATCTCTTGAACTACGATAATTAACAATGGTATTCTCAAGACATTTCTCTTCACTTTCTTTAAAAATCTTACTCTGTTTTGGTGATGAATTCCTCAACATAATATGATCATCTGGATTTGAATTCTGTGTGATAGATAATTCAAAATTTATGTGACAAACATCTAGTCTTTCCTGTGGACAAAGTGCATTTTAAGGATGAAGGTTTAAGGTTTCTTCTTCTAGTTGCATATCTTCTTCTCTAATCAATTTCATAGGAGTACTAGAATGTTTAAGATGATTTTCATTGCTTAAGTGTTCTTCAATGACTGATTTTAAATATTGATTAGAGCATGAGTTACAAGAATGAGGATATTCACCTTGAGCCAGAAATGAATCTTCTTCCATACTAGTCGTAGACTGAAAATACAATGATTCAGAGGAAAAACCAATTTGGTTGTCAATAAGAACCTGGTCAATAGATTCTACCTCCCTAGCTTATTCAACATTATCTGAAGGATTCTTCTCATCTTGCGAAGAAAATTGTTCTTGCAGTTGAGTGATAGGATTTGCAATTGGTTCTTCATTTGTGATTGAATATGACTGGATGGAAGGGATGCAAGCATCATAGAAGATATGTAATGCAAATGACATGTCATCGAGATTAAATTTATAGAGGATATGATAGACTCTTGTCAAAAAGTATTCTGAAGATGAATCATCGTTGATCAGCGAAGTATGAAATTCTTCACATAATTGATCGAAATCATAAATTTCAAAAGCATCTAGAAACTCATCTACAAATTGAAACTAAGAAAAAATGTGACATGCTGGAAAGAATTCAAACCAATGTTTAATCCGACCTCTAAAAGTAAAAGCGAACAGTATGCATAAAACTCTTAAATCTGAGATGTCATGTTTGATGCATTTGCACCAAAACTTGTTAAGGTGGTCTTTAGCAGATGTATTGCCTCCACCATCAAAGGTGAGTTTGGACAAGCGAGAAACTGTCTCGTTGGGAACATCAAGTAATGAGAAGTTGAAAGCATGTTCCATCATAGTGATTTGGGGAGCCATGGGGAAATTGAATACATTTAAAATAAAGGCTCCTACGAGGACAGCTTGTCAGTCGGCCCTCCTTCTAGCGCCATGTGTTGACAGACGAAATTGATCGCTCGTCAACTGGAGGAGTGAATCCAGTCTGGGGTTGTCTACTTAACCCAAGCCATTTGGATTAATCCACTCTGATGGGTTTAGCGGCTCCGTTGGCCGATCTAAGTCCTAAAGAAAACAAAAAAAACAAAACTAAAGGAAATGTAATAACTTTGATGAATAGTAATCACTGAAAACTATATATAAATCTAATATATATTTACAGTTTACTAACTAATATTTATAAAATCACTCTACTTATTATATGTACAATATATGCAGCTGATTCTATTTCTAGGATATATATAATATGTACATAATACGAATTTTAATCTAAATCCGTGAAAATCGAATATGGATTGATTTCTTAAACAACAGTAACGCTATTTAATCTTTTTGATTTATTTTCTTATAATGTTCATAGCTGAGAAATGGAATATCAAACTGTCTAATTGAAAACAAAAATCACAGATAATAGAAAATGTTTTAACTACAGGAAGTTTATGTATTCTTTAAACTAATGAAATTAAACTACCGAACTGACCTATTATCGCATCCAATATTTGTTCACTACGCAGCATCCAAACTCCCTATCTGATGAAGTAAACCTGCAATAGAACCTACAATTGCTTCTCATAAATGTGAAGCAACAATAATGGAATTCAAATGATAAAACATATAAGAGATGTGATCACAGCAATCTCATAATTTCACAAGCAGCCACATTAAGATAAATCCTGCTGTGAGAACCTGTGTATAAATGTTCAACAAATGATGAAGATAAATCTCTTAATCTAAGTGTGAACAAAATGATTGTTGTGTGTTAAATCTGGAACATAAAACATGGATAACATGTAAAATTTAATCATGCCAACTTGTAGTAAACCATGACAGCGAAAGCAATCACAATCTAATTGCAAATTGAAACAATCATAACTTGAATAAAACCACAATATGGAAAAGCTAAAGCTATAACCAGTACTATATATCATTCAAGTCTACAAATGAAAAATCCATAGTCTTTCCCCAGGCAGAGATGCCCTCATGTTTACAACATAACATGCTTACATAGGTTCCAGGAACAAAATGTTTCCTGTTGATAACTACAAATCTATTCCAAAATGTGGGGGATGCAACCTCCCAGATTTTACTTGATATCAAAAAACTAACAGCCTAATCTTTTTACTAAAAACATAAAGATGGTATGGCTAGGAGATCCCAACAGTGCTTCATATCTCTTTGAGAATCATGAGTTCCTGAAAACAAATAAAAATAATAAGATTTTAGATGTA
This sequence comes from Picea glauca, assembly GCA_000966675.3. Classification (NCBI taxonomy): domain Eukaryota; kingdom Viridiplantae; phylum Streptophyta; class Pinopsida; order Pinales; family Pinaceae; genus Picea; species Picea glauca. The sequence goes on from JZKD02S0829941.1 coordinate 423,631, forward strand.
TTTTCAATCATCAAAACAAGCAATTCGAATTTTTTCTAGCTGGCTACAGAATCTGTAGCTAGTTATAATTACAACTACAATCATATTTTATTCAACAAACAAAACAAATTAATTTTTATAAGAAAAGTAATCTGTTCAACAAACCGTATATCCTAAAATGAGGAAGACAAAATCATGCTAAAACTTTAAAAAGATCATACCTCAAATCAAAACATATCAAGCAATATTGGAGTTTACTATTGCTATCGTTGCCTCTACATTCTTAAAAATGAGATGCCCTATAGTTTTTAGGCGTTTGTCAATGAATCCACTTGGTCTTTCAAAGATTTAATCCTGGACTATAGCAAAGGCACATCCGTATAATTCCGGTCGATCCAGGATCGACACTCATTACACTTTGGCTGTAGGGACTGTGCATTGGCACTGATAGCATTAACAACTGGAGAATCGTCCATTTGACATGTAGGTTCTTCACAGAATCACATTCCAGGAAATCTGGTTTATCCTTTATATTGATCAAGGGTTCACAGTAGGAGGCTGAGACACAAGGTTGGACGGGTGAGAGGGGTGTTGAGGCACAGGCCTGGAGAGGTAACAAACATTTCAACAATTGCAAATAGACCAAAATGCTCCCTTCAGCCACAGAGAAAATATGAGATTTGACCTCTAAAGGACAAGTTATATCTCTTTAATGACCCAATTTCTGGGGAAACCACTCGCGTCGAAGGTGAAAGGGCTCAATTCGGTTCTGGGTTCTCAAGGGTTTGATCTAATTCAAAACCCGTTTTCTTAGAATTGCTCACACAAAAACGTGTCTCTGGGAGGCAATTACGGGGTTAGCTTTAAGAAGTCTTCAGTTACTTCCAAATGCATAGACCGATCTTTTCTCTGCAGCCATAATGCGAACTCTTGGGCAACTCTCAGATCGAAACCTTTAAACTTTTCAATGAACACACGCCAACTGTTCCTTTCTGAATCATTCCTGGTGTTATCATATGATAACAAGGTTTGGATGCCATTGGGCTCAATCCTTACCGCTGGAGCCATGCTGAATGGAAGGGAATAAACACAGAACTCACAGGTAGGGTTTAGTAAAATGGCCACAGAGCTATAGCCCCGAGCCTAATCAAAACAATGTTGTGACAATATAAACGGTGGGCAGAGGTGTTAATCACAATGCGTGGGAGAAAAATCGTGAAGCTCGAGACCATACAGAGAAGTAATAGCATGCAGTACTTCATATGACACCTTGGCATTGGGTGCATGCTAGGACAGAGTGCGCGCATCCAAATTTAATTGCAAAGATAGGTGATTCATAAGAATTGAGAAGCCAAAATGTCCATGAAAGAAATATGGTTAATCATCAAACCAAAATTAATACAAAAATCAAATACCAATTGATAGGGGTCTTTCAATCAAACAACCATAAGCTTCTTAGGAATTCTTAGAATCAAAACGATCATAAACAATGAGAGCAACACGTCCATAGCCAAAAATCACAATTTTATAATAAATCATAAGAGCAATTTGTCTTTAAAAACATAATGGTAAATCCGGTCGCAAGTTTTCATGCTTACAGTCATGAAAACAAAGTTTGAAAAGACAATAGAGAGAAGCAGTGATTTGCAACTGTCATCTTGGAAACTGTTCATGAAGGGTAATGAAATTTCATGACCCTATGTAGGAAGCTATGTAGATTAAAATATAACAATCGTAATATTGCAGCCAACACATCCTCAATGGGTAAATCCTTCCACCTGATCAGGTACTCCTTGATGCTTCGGTTTCTGAGCCTCTTCTCTCGAACTTCTGATACCTCCTATGGAATCAAAACAAGTTGTCCCTCCTCGTCCATGGGGGGTAATACCTCAATAGGCCTGATGTGTTGACTGAGGGCTTTCTTAAGACAGGAGACATGGAAGACATTGTGTATCTTGCTGCCCTGTGGAAGCTCCAGCTCGTAAGATATGGACCCTATCCTCCTACTGACTCTGTAGGGCCCAAAGAAATGTGGCTGCAATTTCTCCGCTCCGCTTCTTTTAATGGAATCCTTCTTGTATGGTTGTAGCCTCAGATAGAATAAATTGCCAACCTCAAAAGTACGGTCCACTCTGTGCTTGTCTGGTTGGACCTTCTGTTGGTTCTGTGCCCTTTGTAGATGATCCTTCAGTTCCCTGAGAATGTCTTGGCTCTGTTGTATCCAATCCTATACCATCGGTGCCCTGCTGTCACTGAACACAATCTCCACAAATGATAAAGGATCATAGCTATAGAAGTCTCTAAATGGTGACATGCCAATGGAAATATGTTGGGTGGTGTTGTAGCAATATTCTCCTAGATGCAACCATCTGACCCATGCTTTCTGTTGCCCTGTCATATAGTTTATGAGATAGCCCTCCACCCACTTGTTGACTATCTATGTCTGTCCATCTGTCTGAGGGTGATAGTTGGTGCTAGGGGTCAAGGTCGTACTAGCCAACCTGAATAACTCCTGCCAGAAATTACTCATAAATATACTATCCCTATCGCTGACAATGGTCTTGGGTAGGCCGTGCAACCTGAAGATCTCCCTGAAGAACAGTTCGACCACCTATGCTACATTGAAGTCAGCAGCTATGGCGAAGAAGTGTGCGAACTTGGTTAACCTGTCCGCCACTACAAATATGCAGTCCTTCCCTTGCGTCTTTGGTAGCCCGGTGATGAAATCCATGGATATGCTTTCCCATTTGTGCTCAAGAATGGGCAAGGGATGCAACTGTCATGTTGGGTGCGTGTGTTCATCCTTGTTTGCCTAACATGTAGTACACTCTTTGACGTGTTTAATCACATCTTCCTTGAGCCCCTTCCAAGAGAATCTTTCTCTCACCTGCCTGTATGTCTTGTTGATCCCCTGATGTCCTGCCATTGGAGAGTCATGGCATGCCTGCAATACCTTGGCCTTGAAGGTCGATCCAGGAACCAAGAAGATTCAGTCTTTGTAGTAGATGAGGTCATTAATAACCTTGAAATCTTCATCTTGTACCTGTCCATCCAGTAGCTGGAATGAAAACTGATCCTCTGCATACTCCATCACCAGCTAGTCTTTCCAGTCAACTGTTACCCCTGTTATGGCAAGGATGGATGGCCTCCTAGATAAGGCATCAACCACCACATTGTTCTTCCCTTTGACAAACTTAATGTCAAAGTCATAGGCCTTTATTCTACTTACCCATTTTTTTTGCCTCTCGTTCAAGTCCTTCTATTCCAATAGATATTTGAGGTTGTTATGATCTGACTTGACAACAAACCAAGCACCTACTAGGTATTGCCAAAATTTGGCTAGTGCATGCATGATAGCCAACATTTATTTGTCATAAATGTTGTAAAGTAGCTCAGGCCCCTAGAGTTTTTGTCTCTCGTAGGCAAGATGGTGCCTCTTCTGCATCAGTACGGCCCTTATTCCTTCCCTAGATGCATCACACTCCAAGGTAAATGGGAGGGTGAAATCTGGAAGTGCCAAGACTGGGCACGTACTCATCACCTTCTTCATCTTATCCATTTTTATTTGAGCCTCCTTGTCCCACTTGAATGCTCCTTTCTTATTCAAATCGATCAAGGGTGCACATAGCTAAGAGAAACCCTTGACAAACTTCTTGTAATACGTGCACATTCCCAGGAATCCTCTCAACTCGGTGAGTGTCTTAGGAGTAGGCCATTCTATGATGGCTTCAATTTTCTCTTGATGTACCTATACCCCTTTTTCTCTGATAATGTGTCCTAGATAAAGGACCTCCGTCAATCCAAACTCACATTTGGACTCCTTAGCATATAGCGAGTGTTCCTCCATGATTGCCAAAATCTAGTCCAAATTCCTAAGATTCTCCTCCCATGTCTTGCTGTAGATAAGCAAATCATAAAAGAATACCAATAGGTGCTTCCTCAGCTGCTTATTGAACACATGGTTCATACATGATTGGAATGTAGCAGGGGCATTGGTTAACCCAAAGGGCATCACGAAAAACTCATAATGGTTGTAATGACATATGAAAGTTGTTTTTGAGATGTCCTCCTCCTTAATCTTGATCTGATGATAGCCAGAACGAAGGTCAATCTTAGTGAAGTAGATGGCCCCATGCAATTCATTTAGCAGCTCATCAATCCTTGGTATTGAGTACCTATTTTTGATAGTCTTTTTATTCAAGGCCCTGAAGTCAATGCACATCGTCATAATTCCATCCTTCTTCTTCACCAGCACGACTGAAGAAGCAAAAGGACTACTATTGGGCCTGATGTGCCCCATGTCCAGAAGTTCCTTGATGGCCTTCTCTATCTCATCTTTGTACTTCTTGGGATGTCTGTATGGTGTGGTGATAACTAGTTTGGCCCCTTCCTCTAGCTCAATAATGTGCTCAAATCCTCTATCTGGTGGAACCCTTGGAGGAATAGGTCCAAACACCTTGTGGTGTTTATCAAGGATTTCCTTGATCTCTAGAGTGTAGTGAACCTTTCCCCATTCATCCATTTGTGTCACAATCCTGCATTCGGCTGCATATACTATCTCATCCCTCTGGAATATGGCCTCCATCCTCTTGGCCATGACTACCCTTGCAGCATTCCCTATCATGCCCCGAAGCACTACCTTTCATCCACCCTCCTCTGTGAATGACATTTCCATGGTTTTGTAGTTGGTGGTGATAGGTCCCAATGTGTTGAGCCACTGAACTCCTAGGATAATGTTGGTGTCTGGAAGGTCCATGACATAGACGTCCTGTATCAGCTCGTGCCTACCTAAGGTAAGCTTCATGCTTGGAATATATCTGTCACAGGGCATAGTGCTTCCTCCTGCAACCTCCACTTTGAATCCTTCAAATTCTACTATGGGTATGTGCCTCCTTTTCAATAATGTTGCATCAATGAATTTGTGGGAGACTCCCCCATCAATCAAGACCGAAACACTTTGACCCTACAAGACCCCCCTCATTTGGAAGGTGTTATACTTGGGTACTCCACTGATAGATGCCAAGGTGGCCATGCTATCCTATCCTGTGATCTATTCCTCTTCTACTACCTTAGTGGTTTCTGCCTCCATGTTCTGTATCTGACCAATCTCATCTTCCTCTTCATTGTCTGAAGTGACCTCAATGTAGTGCACCTGACCATGTCCCATGCACTTATGTGATGGATTCCATGGTTCCTTGCAAGTGAAGCAGAGTTGCTTCCTCCTCAGTTCCCTCATGGTGTTGTCATCTATCCTGCCACGGCCCTTGTCAAAACCTTTAGGGTCACATCCTCCCTGATTCATTGGAGGTCTTTGGTCCCTTCCTCCATTGTTAAGAGGTGGTCTAGGTATGAATTTAGGCTTAGCAGCTGGACCCAAATCCCATGTCTTCCAAATGGCCTCCTATAGGTTCTTAGGCTTGAAAGCCTTTACCCAACCCTTCAAGGGTTCCATCAACCCTTCTATGAAAATCATCATCAACCTGGTCAGGGACATATCCTGTACCTTAACTACCAACCTATGAAATTCATCAATATATGCTTCATTCGTAGTTGTTTGCTTGAGTTGGGTGAGCTCTCGGAAATGTAGCTCAGGATCTCCTTGATCAAATCTATCAATGAGCCTCTGAGTGAATTTTGTATAGGACACAATCTGATTGTGACCGAGTGTGGTGAGTCTGTGATACCACCAGTCATGAGCCTTGTCATCCAAGTACATAGTGGCAAACTTGATAGCCTCCATTTCCCTTATGGGATTGAGCTCTAAGTAGGTATCCAGCTTTTGTACCCAAGACTGTGTCGTCATCTTTGTCGTA
>JZKD02S0829941.1:443125-484320 GCA_000966675.3 Picea glauca
CTGTCATGGCTTGATGACCAGAGGTAACAGTGTTATTCATAAACATTTCACAGAAATGAGAAGGTCAGCTCATGGTGAGACCCCCTTTCTCTTGGTTATGCCACCAAGAACCACTCCCCTGGATTGGTGACCAGTTAGCTGGTAGTGTCATACCGCTACATGCCCATGGTCATAACCGGTCGGCTCATGATGCTACCTCCTATCCATCAACTAGTACTTTGAGTGTTTATGTTATCTTATGGGTCCCCTTTTCTTACTAAGAATCTTTTCATTTCTTTCTTATGGATCTTTGGGCGAAGCATCTCAAAGGTTTCAACATAATTTGGCTTTTAACTCTTGCCAACTACTTTCACCCTCTGGGCCTTTAGTCCCTTCTTCCCACTAGGTAAGGTACATGATCCGGATAAAGGAGTGGAACGAAATGATTACAGATTGAATACATTAAACACAAAGATATGAAGAATAACATAGATATCCAGAGAACAATATCTTCTATTAAATTAATGAAATAGGTTGAAACTGTAAAACTGTAGAACTGAAACACTTGCTCGAATGGTGGTAGTTATCTTTGAGAAGAGATGTGGTTGCTACATGCATCTGTCTAAGTATAATGATTACAATGGGACTCCAGAGGAATTTTTTATATTACTCATGAATTCCAAAACCCTAGACATCCAAAAACCTAACCCTAGAAGGTGAAACGCCAAAAGTCATGTGGGCCCCTATGGGTAAGTTGGTACCTCAACTTCTCGGGGTCGTAACTTTTTCATACGACCTATGTTTTAATCATGTGATAGACCGTTGGAAAGGTCTTTCAGAGAGCTACACATTTCACTGTCAAACTTTGACTATGCCTATAGTTTGACTATGGCAATCCCAAAAAAAAAACAATGTTTAGGGCCCCAAAATGGCCCTGGAAGTATAGCAAGATGTGATGACATGAAAACATACAAAATAAGCCAGTTGAATTAGACGAGAGGCCACCAGTATCCACCTGGAGGATGTGTAGGGCTTCAGACATCCCCAAAAGTGTAGAACCCACAATTACAAAGAAGTACAGAAGAACTTGTTGAACAAAAATGGACAAGAGGAGCCAGTTGGAATAGGTGGGTGGCCACCAATATACACCTGGATCAATCCTCCCCCCTTAGGAATCAATGGTCTCCATTGCACTGAGTTCCCCCATCAGGTGAGGAAAATTCTATTGGATTTGGTCTCGGGTGAGACACTTGCCTTGGTGTAGGAGTTGCCCTGCCTTGACAACCCGATAAAGTTGGATCCGTTGTTGACGAGTGCCCTTGACATGTGTGTCCACTATCTGATTAGTGGATGCTTGTTCCATGTAGTCAGGGTTGATATTTGTTGGTGTCATTTTTTTTGCGATCTTGGAGGTGTCCAATAATGGTGGAAAATATGGTTGAAGGAGGTCCACATTGAACATTGGGTGCAGGCCAAGGAAAGGTGGAGTGTTGAGCTCAAAAGCATTGCTACCCATAGCCTTGGTGGTAGTGTAAGGCCCATATAAAAGTGGGAGAAGCTTCTGATGGGGACCCGTGAGATGTTCCTTCTACAAATGTAACTAGACTTTGTTGCCAACCTGAAAATGGTGAGGTACCCTGTGTTGATTACAGTGCTACTTGTACTTAGCATTGGATTTCTGCAAAATATCATGGACCTATTGGAGGATGTGATGAATCTTATCAATGAATCTGGTGGTTTTGTTGGTCTCAGAATGAACACGGGAAGATTATGTCTGTGTGGTGGAAAGAGGTAATGCAACATCCATGGAACCCAAGGGTTGGAATCCCAGCCCCACCTGAAATGGGCTATGGCGGATGGAGCTATGGAGAGCCTTGTTGTAACTGTGTTGGACATAATGAAGACTCTCATCCCATGTACATGGATTCTTAGAGTTGTACATGCGCAGGATGTGCACAATCATCCAATTGAAAACCTTTGTTTGGTCATCTGTTTGGGGGTGGAAAGAAGTGGATTTAGTGAGCTTGGTATCCAATGGTGACCAGAGACTCGACCAAATTGTGCTGAGGAACCTGTTGTCCCGGTCATAGATGATGGTTTGTGGTATCCCAAAATGGACCGACTCTCGTTCGAAGAATATCTTGGCAGTATCTGTCGCTGTGATATTCTTCTTGCAAGCTGTGAGGATGGCCATTTTCTAAAGCTGATCAATGACCACAAATACGCAGTCATTTCCTTGCTTGGTGTATGGAAGGTGAGACATGTAATCCATTGAGATGGATTCCCAAGGATTCTCGAGAGTAGGAAGAGGGGTGTATAAGCCTTGCTTCTTGATGGTTATCTTGGCAATGGCATAGACAGTGCAAGATATGATATACTTGTCGACGTTTTGTCGAAGTTTTGGCCAACAAAAATGTTTCTGAAGAATGACCATAGTTTTATCCATGCCAAAATGTCCTACCATCCGACTATAGTGGGCTTCCCAGAATAGTTGTGCACACTCACTTGTAGGAACACAGAGATGGCCTAGATCACATAATAGACCATCCTGAATGTGAAAATCTGTGACAGTTTTTATTGTACCCAAGAGCTGATAGGTGGTGGTGAAGTCTGGATCTTGCTGATAAATTTGGGGCCACTCAGATGCCCCATGTCCATAGGAATGAAGAATAGTGGTGAGTGAAGCCACAGGAGGTCGACTGAGGAAATCAGTGACACAATTGGATATCCTTGTCTTATACTTGAAGTTGATATGGAATTGTTCCAGGTATGTGGACCACTTTTGATAGCGGTTGTTCTGCAATTTCCCTTATGTCTATATGAACTGTAGAGGCTTGTGATCAGTGTGGATGATCGTCTACTTTCCCAGAATATAATGTTTCCATTGACGACAGGCTTGTACAATGGAATACATTTCCTTGTCATAGGTGGGGTATTTCCAGACAGTATCTGAGAGTGTCTCACTATGGTATGCCACTGGATGGCCATGTTGAGTGATAAATACACCTACAACATAGTCGGATGCATCAGTCTCAATCTCGAATGGTTGATGCAGATCAGGAAAGGAGAGTACTGAGTTGAGAACAAGCAATGCTTCAGATCATCAAATTCTCATTGTTGTTCCTTCCCCCACATGAAATTTTCCCTGCCACTTCTCTTGGTCACCTGACTGAGGGCCCATGCAATATGGGAGAATCCCAACAAGAACCATCGGTAGAAGTTGGCCAGTCCCAAGAAGATTTGAAGCTCAGTTAGTGTGGTCGTGGCTGGCCGGTCACAGATGACTTGGATTTTAGCTGGATCAACATGTACTCTATGCTCATCAACAATGTAGCCCAAGTATTAGACCTTGTTCATGCCAAAACAACATTTTTCCAAGTTGGCATATAGCTTGTGTTGTCGTAGAGTGCTCAAAACCTTTTCAATATGCTGCATGTTCTCCTCCCAAGTTATGTTGAAGATGAGGATTTCATCCAAATATACCACCATAAAGGAGTTGGTGAAGGTTCGCAATACATCATCCATCAACCTCGTGAAAGTGGTTGGTTCATTTGTTAAGCCAAAGGGCATGACCATCCATTTGAAGAGACCTTCTTTAGATTTGAAGGTTGTCTTCCATACATTAGTTGGTTCAATGGGAACATGGTGGTAGCTAGACTTTAGGTCAATCTTGTTGAAGAACGTTTCACCCTTGAGTTGGTGAAGAAGGTCATCAATCCTGGGAATTGGGTGTTGGTTCCTGACTGTGATTTTGTTTAAGTCTCTATAATCAATGCAGAGTCGCCAAGTCTCGTCCTTCTTCTACACCAGTACAATCGGGTTTCTGCAAGTGGAGGAGATGGCTCTGATGTGCCACTTTTGAAGAAGCTCTTTGATTTGACTCCCGATTTCGTCATTTTCCATCAACGAGCGATGATAGACTAGTCCATTAGGTAGAGGTGCATCGGGGGTCAAATCAATTGGATACTTGACTTGGCAGTGTGTCGGTACCTTGGTGGGTGAGGAGAATATTTCTTTGTATTCTTCCACGATCCTGTCCACTTGCTTCTGATACAAAGAGAGGCTCTGTGTAGAGGCCATGGATGTGGTGGAGACCTTTTTCTTACTGTGAGCATGGATCACAAAGAAGATGAACTTCTCGATCTATGAAATGACCTTACTGCATTGCATAGCAGAGATTAAAGAAATAGCAGTAGGCAGTGCTACCTCTGGTATCCAGTACAATTGTCTACCCAAAGTAATAATAACATTGCGGGGTCTAGACTCATACACAGCATGATGCTTCCGCAAATATGGTTGTCCTAAAATAACATCACAAACTCCAAGGAGAGAAATATCACACGATACCTCGTCTTTGAAAATCTTGATGTCGTAGGGTAGATTGCATTGTTGGCTTACACAGAGATCTCTTCCTTGGCGAAGCTAGCCGATGGTGAAGGGTTGTGGTTGTAGTGTCATTGGCAGGTCCAGTCGCTTGACAACCTCTACTGAAATCAGGTTCTTCTAACTACCGCTATTGAAAATGAAATGAAGCGGAGCCCCCTTTACCCACATCTGTGAGTGAAAGAGGCATTCCCCTTCCTCTGGTTCTTCTAGTTTTCTTAGCCAGATTTTGGTAGTAATGAAAGTGGTGTTGGGTTCAGCATCGATAATCCGCTTCCCTCCTTTAGGATTTGACTCAGAATCAAAACTGGCCTCCGACTCGGAAGCCTTCATCTTGGCCACGAGTAACTGCTTGGAGCGGCATTCTTGAGTGTTGTGCCAAGGGATTTTATGGTACTCACACCATTTTCTTGTGTCCTTATTCATATTCTCATTTCTTGTCTTGTGTTGCAGCTTGGACTAGTTGTCCTGAGAGCATCCATCTCATCTTGGTCCCTTGCTGTGTGGGTTGGGCCCACCTTTTCCCTGCTTTGGCTGTGAGGAGTTTGCATATCCAAACTCTCGCCTCTTCTACTTAAATTTTTTCTCAATCTTGACAGTGTGTTTATAATTCGTGCACCAGATGACGCTCAGATTCTTTGATACCCAATTTGGTGCACACGGTATGAAAAATATTGGTGAAATCTGGTATTGTCTAGTCCCTTTCTTGACGTAGGGTGGTCCATCTGGTATACTGGTCCTCGTAGCTTCCAACATGGTAGTACTGCTCTTTAATGGCGTCCTAGAAGGAATCCCATGTAGGGTCCACCACAAATATTGTAGATTCCTTTATGGCCCTTTGCTCAGAGTAAGTATCCCACCAGTCCTTAACATGGGCGATGACCTTGAGGAGTGCAAAAGTAATATTTTCCCTATCGGAAAAATTGTGGACCGAAAAACACCCTTCGAGTAGATTCAACCATTTATCTACAGCATCTACATCTATCATTCCTTCAAATAATGGAATATAAAAATTTACCTATACCTTGAAGGGGGTTGCTTGGCCGCTTGATGAAGATGCTTCTCATGTGGGTAGTCGTCAAAGGATCTGTGCAAAGTTGTCCATCATTTCATTCCTTTGTCTTGCAAGGGCTTCCTTGAGCAACATTTTAATAGGATCTCCTAGTCCATCATATTTATTTTCATCCCCCATGGGTTGTTGTCGGGCTTGGTGCGGCCGATCTTACCACGGCTCGATTGGTTCGAGTCCCAACTTCTTGTACTCGGATCTTGTTGGGGACATGCATGAAGAAATAAAGAGAAGATCGCTCTGATACTGTTGATCCAGATTTAGGAGCGGAATGAACTGATTACAGACTCAATACAATAAACACAGAGATATCAAGAATAACACAAATATCCAATGAACAATATCTTCTATTAAATGAATGAAATAGGTTGAAACTCTAAAACTGCAGAACTGAAACACTTTCTTGAATGGTGGTAGCTATCTCTGAGAAGAGATGTGGCTACTACACCCATCTGTCTAAGCAGAATGATTACAATGAGGCTCCATAGGCCTTTTTTATATTACTCGTGAATTCCAAAACCCTAGACATCCAAAAACCTAACCCGAGAAGGTGAAACGCCAAAATTCATGTGAGCCCCTACGGGTAAGTTGGTAACTCAACTTCCCAGGGTTGTAAATTTTTTATACGACCTATGTTTTAGGCTCGTGATAGCCCATTGGAAAGGTATTTTAGAGAACTACACATTATTTCATCAAACTTTGAATCTGTATACAATTTGACTGTGGTGAGCTAAAAAAAACAATGTTTAGGGCCCCAAAACGGCCCTGGAAGTACAGCAAGATGTGCTGACATGAAAACATACAAAATAAGCCAGTTGGATTAAGTGAGAGGCCACCAGTATCCATTTGGAGGATGTGTAGGGATTAATACAGCCCCAGAAGTGTAGAACCCACAATTACAAAAGGTACATAAAAACGTGTTGAACAAAAATGAACAAGAGGATCTAGTTGGAACAGGTGGGTGGCCACCAATATCCACCTGGATTAGTACAACCCTTCCTAGTGTATCCAATACCAATGCCCAAACAAGGATAGGGGAGATGAAAGGAATAAATATGGAAAGTGGTAAGTATGGAGGGAACGGGTGATGACTTTTCATAGATCCACACAGCAACAACCCATCCTAAAGGGAAATCAACTTACTAGGGCACCATGTCACATGTCCAGGTATGAATGGGGCAAAGAGAATAATTTCCAAGAAAACATCATGAAATGAATAAGGATTTAATACAACATATTCAAGTGCTTCAAAAATTGTAGTGATACATACCATGATGCCCAGACTCAATACCTCATGGAGCAAGACTCACCGATAATTCAAGACCAGTATAGTGTGATGGATATTGTTGGTGGTGATAAGTGGATTGCACTAAAGAAAAGAGGGGCCCTATGGGGCCATGCACAATTCATCTAGCTCTCGGTACTCCATGTCTAGGACCTGTGGGCCTCAAGACATGATCTCCTTAGTGATCCCTAGGCTAGGGGATAACATCTGGCTCCAACTCGGGGACATGTTCTCATTGTAGAGTGCATGAGAACCTCAACATCTCTGGTATAACCTGTTCTTTCTAAATCTCAACAAAAGATATCAGTAATCCCTAGGGTGGTGATATCACCCCTCATTCATATATGATAAAATAAACAAATAAGAGCATCTCTAGTCTAGCATATGATTATGAGCATACATATATACCTAATGAATCAAGAAAATATGAAAAATGAAACTACAACTATGTTAACATGATAAAAAAAATGGTATATACAATGGATGCAAATGCCTACCTACCTCTACTTACTTGTTGGTTGAATGCTATGTGTAGTCATATAACTAGTGAAACCATCCTAGCAATACCTCATAAACTTTCCTTTGTGCTTCATCATAAACCAAAACAATTACAAGTCAAGCACAAAAATTACACGAGTTAGACCATGCATCATATCATAGGAAGTCATAAATTCTAGCCTCATGGATATATGAGGGAGGGACAAAATTATGACAAGTTACACTTCTAGGAAAGTGTTCAATCCATCTCAGAAATGGATCATGAAAAATCAAAGGCTCAAAAGACTGACTCAAAGAGTCTGAAAATTGGCTACCTTGGACGTCATCACATCCTGAGGTTTGGGAAGGGGCTAGCAAGAACCTAGAGGATGATTGGCAATTTTTTAAGGGAAAGTTGAAAGACTGAGATAAAAAACTTCTTCTTAAGGTATTCAACCTACCCTTGAATTCTAAAATAAGGCTCTGCCCTAGAGAAAACTTGGGATAAGGGACATGTTTCCCAACTGCATCCTTAGTGACATAACAAGGTAAAGTAATCGAAGGGAGATGGAAAATATTGTCACAAGTATCCTGCTTTAGGAAAGCAACTTCCTTACCCTTATCAAGATCTGAGCACAATGGTGGTTGATAATATTCTTCATAGAATAAATCCAATTGCTTAAAGGAAAACTCATCAAAATCCTCAAGGTATAACCGAAAATCATCAAGAGAACATAGAACTAGGTCACCCTTGGGTGCTTGGAAAACATTTGTAACTACATCATTTCCTTGTTCCCAAATGTCAAAATTAGTAGTAACCTCATATGATAGTTGTAAAGGAAACCTTTGGAAATGACCCTCAATGTCGTAAATGGGATCCCCATCATACTCAATCACATCCCATTTATGTTTCCTGACATGTATGAACTCATTAATATTATCAACCATGTCATTACCTTTATCATAACACGAATGGCTTAAAACATCCAAGGGCTCCTTTAACACTTCTTCACTTTCCAAATCACAAAACAAAGCATCTTCAAAATCTTGAAAAGGAAAACAACTTATCGTATTCATTTCTTCCTTTCCAGCAGTGTCGAAGACTTGGATGACTTGATCAAATGGAAAATCAAGCATCAGTGTCTCATCCTCATGACTTTCCCCTACATCTTCAGCTTCATAATGTGGAGGGTCTAGCTCTTCCAACGATTCCATTTCTTCTTCACCTTCTGAATCACATAATAGGGTATCATCAAAAACCTGAAAAAGAAAAGTGACTAACATCATCATCTTATTTTTTTGTAGGAGGAATAGGATTTTGGATGGATTCATTAGAGGGAGGAGAACACATTAATACTTCATCATCATGTTTAATATCTTCAGGCTCTCTGTCACACACTTACTACAGAAACTAAGATTTTTCGCCTTTTTTCTCCTTTTTCTCGAGGGACAAAATCCCCGAATTTCTATGGGGCCTAGCACAGACACTCCCTTCCCTTATGCTCCCCCATGTGATCATTGGCTATGACCATAGGCCTTACCAAAAAGGTGCTTCTGGCTTTCGCGATTCAGAGAATCGCGATGCAAGCATTCCCCTGTTCTTTGTCTTTCAAAATGCCAAAACCCGAAAGGGTCTAACAGATCCTTAGCTCCTCCCTTGGGTCGCTTTTCATACGACCAGTCCTATGACCTAGCATTATTAATCTAAATGCTTTCAAGGTTTCACGATTCGGGAAATGGTGATGCAAGCGTTCCTCCTTTCCCTTTAAAATCCCTAGAACCGGAAAGTCTGGTATCATCCAGATATATGGTCCAGATTGTCGACTTGATCAATGGCCCGGATTAAATCTCGACACTCTACCTTTCGGGATTTCTGGTGAGGTCTTCACTCCTATTCCTTTGATGTCCAGAACCCCATTGGCCTTATATCTTCGCCTCGTGTCCCTACAAATGGGCGGTCCAGATTATTTCGGGACTCCTCCTCCCTACCACAAGACCTTTTCCGGTGACCTAGGGCTCATTCACATAGCGCATAGGGGATTCACGTACCAGGATTTTGGCGAAGATGAGGGGTCTTGCCCTTGGGTTTCTCAGGTGTCGAAACACCAAAACCTATTCATGCTAAACCATTTCGGGGTTTCGCATATCAGGATTTCGTGATTGGCGAATACAATTGAACTTGCCCTTGGGTTTCCCGGGTGCTGAAACGTCGAAACACCAAAACCTATTCATGTTAAACCATTTTGGGGTTTCACATATCGGGATTTCGCGAATGGCGAATACAAGGGAACTTTCCCTTGGGTTTCTCGGGTGTTGAAACACCGAAACATGAAAACCTATTCACGTTAAACCATTTCGGGGTTTCGCATATCGGGATTTCGCGACTGGCGAATACAAGGGAACTTGCCCTTGGGTTTCCTAGGTGCTGAAATGCCGAAACACCAAAACCTATTCACACTAGACCATTTCAGGGTTTCACATATCGAGATTTCACAACTGACGAATACAAGGGAACTTTCCCTTGGGTTTCCCGAGTGCTGAAATGCCGAAACACCAAAACCTATTCACGTTAAACCATTTCGGGGTTTCACATATCGGGATTTCGTGACTGGCGAATACAAGGGAACTTGCCCTTGGGTTTCCTGGGTGTCAAAATGCCGAAACACCAAAACCTATTCACGCTAGTCCATTTCGGGGTTTCACATATCGGGATTTCACAACTAGCGAATACAAGAGAACTTGCCCTTGGGTTTCCCGGGTGTCAAAACGCCGAAACACCAAAACCTAAGAGAACCACTCTCTCTTGTACAAGGTTTCCAGACTCAGATCACATGATCCTTTAGTGGGTTCTTGGGTAATTATCCCTAGGCTTGGTGACCAGACTGAAAAGCCTTCCTAAATCACTGAGCTATGAACTTTTGTGACAGGGGTGAAGTAAACTCATGGGTTTACTAAAACGGTAGTGTTTTCAAGGAACTCACTCTGGCTCTGGAATGCGAGGGAACTTCCTGGAAGGAGGTGCCTTCAGAGAAATAAAACTAGGGCATAGCGCGAGTCAAGTAAATGGGACAAATCTCTAGGAAACGGACTCGTAATCTGAACTTTTTCATTCTATATATAAACCGATTATGGTCATATAAGTATAAGCATGCATCCACTATTTCCGATCAAAACACCAGGCAAACACTTCTATACAGAAACCATTTATGAGTGTACAAACATGAGCATGCATTCCAAGATATTCAATTCAAGATACAAGATATAAACACTTATCAGAAAACACCAGGTGTGACGCAACTGTTGAGAGGGGTGCTCGTTTCCACCCAACTGTAGACTCCGTGACTCCAAACGGATTTACCACTAGCCACCCCTGAGCTAGACCAAGATGCTTGATGTTCAATTTTCTACTTCCGGCTCAATGGAATTCAAGGACTAAGGTTACTCTCCTTCTCCTCTGTTCAGAACTCCCTGTGTTTCCGAAGTTTCTCCAGTTCTTCCCCGCGATCCCTGTCGTGCATGTTCTCCTCTCTTCTTTCCCCCCCTTACCACACTTCCTCTCTTTCCTTTTCTCTACAAGATTGCGTGTGGCATAAATTTCCCCATCCATGGTCAGGTCTAGGAGTTTTTATAGATGGGCGGTTCACCCCCATCCCCTCATTAACTCTTCAGGAGCCTCCCCACGTACCAATATGATGGGAAATCCATTCTGGGGTCAGAGAGTTGCTTTGGTCTTTGAGCAAGTAAAACCAGTACGGCACTGGCTCGGTGGAATTTAACGCAACCATTCTAGGTCCCTTCCACCACCTCTCATTAGCCATCATGGTCTCTTTTAGCACATCCCCCTCCTAGCATCCATGCAACACATATTCATAACATAATTTACATTCATCGACCTTTCATAAAAAGGTTCGTCAAATCAAACATTCATGTCTTTGAGTTTGCCATAGTTCTTGGCCAATATAGTTGTTTTTACAGACTGGGGGAAACAAGGTGTTACAATTCCCTCCCCCTTAAAGGAACATCATCCTCGATGTTCTATCTATCAATATGACATGTATGTATAGAAGTAAACAAAATCGGATATGCCTGTTTCATGGCATCTTCCATTTCCTAGGTAGCCTCATTTGGGCCAAAACGTTTCCACTGCACCTTGACCTGTGCAATGGTTCGGTTCCTGAGTGGGGTTTCCTTTCTGTCCAGTATGCATTGAGCTTCTGGAAGGAATTCTCCCTCCGGTTCCACCTGGATCACAGACCAGTCAATTATATGATTAGAATCATGTACATATTTCTTCAATAATGAAACATGGAAAACATTATGTGCTTTTACTGTGGGAGGAAGTGCTAGCCTATAGGCTACACATCCCACTCTATATAGAACTTCAAAGGGTCCACAATACCGACGTGCCAACATGGCACAAGCTCCCATCCTCGGGGAACTCTTCCTGGGCCTAACTCTGAGATATACGTGGTCTCTCGTCTTGAATTCTCTTGGAGTTCTCTTTCAGTCAGCGTAACTTTTCTGTCTGTTCTGAGCGACCTTCAGATTTTGTTTTATCTGAATCACTTGTTGTTCCATTTCTTTCAGCATGTCAGGTCCAATAGTAATTTTGTTTACGGGATTACTCCAACTGAATGAAGTGTTTCATGGTCTATCATAGAGGACTTCGAAAGGACTCGTCTTCAAGGATTCTTGGTAGCCATTGTTGTAGGCGAATTCCACCAGTGGCAGGTAATCTTCCCACTTCTTGGGTTGATGCATTACATGCATTCTTAGCATGTCTTCCAATATTTGGTTCACTCTTTCTGTATGTCCATCGGTTTGAGGATAATAGGCTGTGCTAAACAGTAATTTGGTCTCCAAACCAACCATCAAGGATTTCCAAAAGTTGGAAGTAAACTTCATGTCTCTGTCAGACACGATCTCTTTAGGCATACCATGTAGTCTGAATATCTCCTTCATGAATATCCTAGCGATATCTATTGCCTTGCAAGTCGATTTGACGGGGATAAAATGGGGGGACTTGCTCAATTTATCCACCACTACCATGATGGCGTCATTCTGTTTGGTCGATATTGGTAATCCGGTGATGAAGTCAATGGAAATGGTTTCCCACTTCCATTCCGGGATTGGTAGAGGTTGTAAAAATCATGTTGGGTGCCACTGTTCTGCTTTAACCTGTTGGCATTCTAGGCACTTAGCTAAATAGTTAGCTATGTCTTTCTTTAACCCAGGCCAATAGAATTGTTTCCTAGTGGCTGTGATCATCTTTTGATATCCCGGGTGACCGGTATATGGTCTTTTATGTAGTTCATCCATTATGAACCTCTTCAAGTTGTCACAATCTAGAATATACAATCTGTTTCTGTTTATAGCGGAGGTTGTTAGTGGAGGTAGGTGACCAAAGGTTTTTGTGGAGGTTTTTATACCAATGCTCCTTTAAGGTCCATACTAATTGGTGTGCGCCTAAAACATAAAACATCAATGCTTAAATTCTCAAACACATTGTCACTGTTTATAGTAGAGGTTGTTATTGGAGACGAACGACCGAAGTTTTTTCTAACCATGTGCATATAAGGTATATACGCATCAGTGCACATATAAAACATAATTCACTGATGCTTAGATGTTCAAACGTATTGTAATAAGTTATAAAAAAAATAACAATCAACAATCAAAGTACACCAGGTCCATTTAATATTACGAACAGGTGTGCGTAAATTTCCCTAGGCGCACCATGACAGGGTAAATAAAAAAATTACCAGACATATTTTCATTGTGACACCTCATCCCATGCTCTGAAACGCTTAAGCAAGAACCATTTCTCACTTTATTTACAAATATGCCTTCTCCTCGACAAGTTGGATAGATCCATTGGTAGATTCAACACAGTCTGAGTATGTAGGTTTCCACAGTTAGTCATAATGTTAGCAAATTTTTCTAGACAAAAGTGTGTGCAAGGTTTTGAAACGTCCAAAACCTTGCACACAATTTTATCTAGAAAAATTAGTTGACAAGATTCAACACATTTCCAAATTTTGGAGATTACCACAAATTTTCGTTTCCTCTCAATAGTGGAATCATTCTTCCTTGGGACATAAGTGTCCAGGTAAATTTTTTATTACCTTCCCATTTTCATTTTCATCCGACTAAAATTTGAATTTAGCTTGAAATTTGAGATATTTTTCATTTTCTTTTTCGATTCCGCGCGATGCACCTGTATGATTTGGCTTGCTCCGATGCGTTGTGTCTCATTATAACTTCATAGTAAGAATCAGAATGGACACATCTAATATAATCATACTTAATTGGTGTGTCATTTGAAATTCCCCACATCTGTTGTGTTATAAAAGGCAATGCCTAATAAACAACATGCCCATGCTTTCTGAGCATAGAAGCATCGATGCATTCCATTTAACCAAGCACACTGTTCAGTTTAAAACTCACAAAATTTAACTCAGCAATGAAATCATTTTAAACAAATGCACCCATGTTATTAATAGAACTGCACCAAGAGAAATATTGACTGATTTGGCATAGTGGGACATTTCCTTTGATGCCCCATAATCATTGCTCTATGCTTCACAACACACCACTAAACAAAACGTCGGTGATTCAATAACATGGTAACACAAGGGCGTTCATAGTAACCCATCACACTACTTAATTTGCAATAAATAAATATAATAGAGTGGTGTCCATAGGGCCAACAAAAGCACAGATGCATTATACTAGAAGACACACCACTAAACATCGTGTCGGTGCTTTGGAAACTCTAGAGCATCAGTGCATTTGGTTAGCGAAAGCGTACCGATGAGTTTACTTTCCATAAAATTCGGGGTGATGATGCATTTATGTTAACGAAATGCATTGATGCTGTTAAAAGAACCAAACCGAGAGAATATTGAGTGACGTGGCATGGCGGGGTGTCTCGATGGATGGCCCGTTACCGGTTCTCTTGAAAACAGAATGCATTGCTAAAAAAAACATCGGTGCTCCAAAAACACGGTAGAATCGGTACATTTATATTAACACATCACACCGCTCAAGCTGCAATAAAAAAATTTAACCTATTAGTGCCCATAGGTCCAAAAATTGCACCAATGTTGTAAAGAGCATGACATAAGGCCAATTTTTCACAAATTAGTAGCACAATGCATCTTATGGGAAGTGTCATCACCAATTCCTAGGGATAACCAAGGAGATGATGTCTTGAGGCCCTTAGGTTTCACAATGGACTACTGAGAGATGGCTTGACCAACAATGTCCACTTGCACAAACAGAGACCCACCTCACCACCACAGGTCTAGGTTTATCATGATGGTATCCCCGACATAAAATGGATTCTCGAAGACATTGGGTCTTGCTCCATGAGGTACAAGCCATATTATGGTGAGTGTCATTTCAATATTTGATGAATTTAAGTTTGTTGCATTTAAAATTGCTTTTTATTATCTAACGTTTGCATATAAATTATGCTCTTTTCCCTGTTTCACTTTGGTGGTTGACATTCCGCCCTAGTAAGTGGGTCACCCTTAGGGATAGGTTCTATACTGGGAGATCCTCTTGATGAGTCATCATGCCATTCCCAACCATACTTGTCACTTTCCATAGTTCATCCCCTCATCTCCTTACCTTTTGGGATTTTTGGGTGTATTGACCCAAGAAGGGATTGTCCCTCATTTCGTGAGAAGAAGAGGTTGAAGGCCCAGAGGCTTGTAGCTGGAAAAAGATAAAATCCAATCATGAACCTTATATATGCTCTCCCAAGCATCCTAAGGACAATGAAATGTCTCTCATAATAAACTAATGGGATCTGTGAAAAATAACTAATACAAAATGCCAACTAAGGTGGAGCATGTGTGGGAATTGTTTTTCATGCTTAGGTAGAAACCCCACACATGGTTTCAACTTGGGTAAGCATGATGTGACTAGGGTAGATTCAAGTTGGGAACTGTTTTTCTTACTTAGATAGAAGCCCCACCTTGGCTTCGACCCAGAAATATCTTAAAACGAAGAAAAGGCAATAAATGGGCTTGGAAAAATGTTGCATTGAAAACGAAGGTGCACCATGCTCTCTACAAAGGAACCCATAAATGATATGCTATGATCCCTTGTATGTCATGAAACCCATGCCCAAGATTCTTTCCCCCATACATCTCACTTTGTCCACATGTCTTAGAGAGGGGTCCCCTTGGGAAACACTCCTAAACTCAAGGTATGATTCACCCAATAGGTCGCTTTGTCAACCCTCCCATACCTAAACTTGGAAAATTGCATAGGGTCTTTGAGCACTTGTTTATTTTGATGAGGTGGTTTGGATGTACATTCTTAGATGGATCTTTTATTGATTTTATTTACTTATCATGATGCATTTGACCTGAGATCCTTGGAGGGCGCATCCATTATCTTTGTAGGACCTAGTTGGTGGAGAAATTTGGAAGAACAAGCCTTGCTTGGGCTTCCTTGGGGCTTGAAACCCACATGTTGGATACCATGGCCCATGCCTCGAATGAGGATGCTAGCCTTTGGAGGCCTAAAGAGAAAACATAGAGGACCTAACCCAAACCTTTTCTATCCAAATGATTTGCTCTTGAGGATAAAACATCACTTTTGAGGAGCTTGATGCCATCCAAGGGCTAGGGTTGTGGTGGTGGTGGTGTTGTTGCTTGACACTTGACACATTTTGATGGGAGGCTTGGCTTGGAGGGGGAAGACCTAGCGCATGAGAGGAATTCCCTAGGAGACCCAACAACTTCCACTTTCCACTCCAACACCTTTCAAAAGGTTCCAAAACATCACCTTAGAAGAGGGATGACATCACTTTAGGGTTTCTTATGTGCATTTTTAAAGTTAAATTTGAATTTTATAATGTAAATGGGTAAAGTAAGGGTTGTTGATCCATTACTTTTTGGTTTACCTTAAAATTAAGTGGCAAAACACTTTTAGTAGGATTTGTATAAATAGAGATCACTTCCATTTCATTTTTATGATAACTCTCCCATTGTGAGAAGACTAGTGGCTGAAATTTGCGCCCTACTTGGAAAATTTGGTGTCTCTCTCTTGTGAAAAATGATTTTTGGTGAATGATTGAGCTAAGGTGGTGTGCACGTATTGGAGAGTCCTTCTCTTTTTTATGAATGGTAATTTTCTTGGTGAACTAGGGTTTGTTGTTGCATCTCTCTTGGAATTGGTAAGGAAAATCTACAATTGTTAATTCTTCTTGCTTGTTTCATGGTTATTGTTGGTTGGAACCCTAGGAATAGTATATGTGCATACACCCTTCAATAAGATTCATATGATTTGCTAGTTTACAAGTCTTTTATTGTAAGGTTGCTACGAGGAGTACAAGGGTGTACACCCTCCTTGATTTACCTTAGATTGATTTTCATATCCTAGAGAGTAAGAGGGTTTACACCCCTAGGGATTTTGTTGATCTAAATCTTGCTTTCAAGACTCCATTCACCCAATTTTTTAAAGGCACTAATCTGAATTTTGCATTGCAGAAATAAATTGTTTACATTGGTAAACGTGATTTAGTGAGATATTAATATTGTGCAAGTTGGAATATTTTCTTGATGATTTGAGGTTGCCAAAGCCTCTAGGGTGTCTTAGTTTGCTTAGTCTTCTTGGATCTAGAACTAAACAAAAGATACAACCATTAGGGTTGCAACAAGTTACTCTCTTTTTTATTTATAAATCACATTTCAACTGTCAAAATTTGCTAGCAAGATGCCATATTAATCTACTAGTCTCAGTGCACTTTTTGGGTGGTTTACTTGTTGTTTTGTAGGTTGAATTTTTTCTGTTGGAGAAATAGTTTGATATAGCCATAAGGATGATAATATATCTTTGAAATACTTGTTTATAACAACCTTATTTCTTTGCTAAAGTCTTATGCGTTCATACTTGAGTTACTCTAGTTATTGTTAGCTTATCTCTTGCATCATTTACCTAACTTTTAGCATCTTATAACATCTTTTATAATCATTTACTTGTTGATATATATTTATGTTGGCTGATACAAATATGGACAACAATCTTAACTTGCTTGTCCACTTAACTTTGAGCTTGTATATGTGTTCGTTCTTGTGGCTCAGGCATGTACAAACATCTTTCATAGGTACTCAAGCAATTTGACAACTATAAAATATCTTTGAGACTTGTTATCAATCCATTTCTCACTTAGTATCTTGACGTATAGGGGCTTCACTTCCATACTCTCACTTTCCACTTCATTTCCTCCTAGGGTCACCCAGGACTCCCTCTTGTGTTGGATTATTCCTTCACAAAAGAGAGGGAGGGTTTATCTGAGCTGACAGTGGGTAAGCTCCCCCACCATTATCACCATCCAACGGATTGGGTCGAGATTTTACCAACCTATAGTTTCTGTGATAACATTTTGGCATCGTTGTCGAGGAGGATTTTGAATCCTCTTTCGTGCCCTAACGACACTTTGGAAAGATACCATCCCAAAACCTTCACCCCTAGCTTTCCTGATGACTCCATTTGAAGAATTTTCCCGTTCCACCCTTGATGAGCTCTTCTTGAAGCCCATGTGGCGACTCCATGTTCCCAGAATTCGTCTCCCCTCAAGATTTTTTCCCCTTGGAGATTAAAACCTTGTAAGGTTTACCAAAGAATGCCTCCTCTCAACTCTCTCGTTGTCAAAACCATTTTCTACGGTACCCTTCCCTTTTCTCCAATGGCTCACCCTTGGTAAAAGGACCTTTACAAACCCTTGAACATGGCCACCATCCATGAATATCCCAACACAATGCCAAAAGAGTCTCACAAATGGTTACCAAAGTTTCCAAGAAATAATGTGATCATTGTTGATGATCATCTCTATGCCATGGGATGAGACATGGAAAATACAGAAGTAGAACATGAGGATGTAGCAATGAAGCTACTAGCCTCATCAATAACTAAACATGCTCAAAGATGGTTCATAGGACTTCCTAATAATCACATATTATCTTATGAAGACTTTGCCAAGTTATTCAAGAATAGATGGAAAATGAAGAAAGACAACGGAATGCTTGTAGCTTAGTTTAATCAGATAAAGAAGAAGGAGAATGAGACAGTGAGTGAATTTGACAATAGGTTTGATAGGTGTTACAGTGAAATCCCAATAGATCTACGCCCTACATATGAATTTGTTCATCTCATTTACATAAATGCTTTTGATGGGAAATTTCATTTCATCCTGAAGGAAAAGGAGCCCACCACCTTGGCACAAGTCAAAGAGTATAGTGCAGAAACTGAAGAGAACCATCTTGACTCAAAGGTTGATCCTTTTCAATATCCTCATGCCAAGGTCGAGACAAATACTAAAGCTTCCAGTAGCAGTACTCCAGATCCAATTGCTCTCTTGACTCAGAAGATAGATCAAATGAGTACTCACTTTGTCCAAGCACATAAATAGATCTTTGGCTAATTAATGACTTCAGAAAGGAATCAATCTACCTCTATACCTCAGTTTTCTAGACAACAGAGAGACGCCATAGGTTGGAAGCCAAGGCCTCAACAAGAGGAAAAATCTCATGATATATTGAACCCGATTGGGATGGTCAACACAGATGAGACACCATGGTGTTCTCCATGTCAAGAACCTCACCGAGAGGATGAATTTCATCGATGAGATGAAGACTATCCTGATAGTATGAACTTCATGGATATGATCTATAACTTCTAGGAGGAAGAAGTCACCTAGGAATAGATTGATGAGGACAAAATAAAAGGGGCAAGAGAGGGACGACTCCGAGTGTTAAACTAGTTGACAAACGATCAAAGAAATGAATTCAAGAAGAGGTAATTTCTGACATATACTAGAAGAAATAAGGCTTCGGTTCTTCCATCACAACCTCACACTCTACCTCAGCTAGAAGCGACCGCTCCTCCAATATCTACAGAGAAGGTGGCCCCACTACTTCCACCTCTAGTACACTAGTTGCTTCCGAAGCTAGCTCCAGCAAAAAAAAACATTCAGTTGAACATAGACATTGCACCCATGTTTGGGAAGTTGATTATGACAGACCCTATAACATAAATGTGCAAAATTATTTCTGTGAAGAGGGAAATATTGAAGTTATTATGGGTACCAACTGAGAGGAGGACCCTCCAATCATTTTGAACACCATGTATCTTGATCGACAAAGGGACAATAACCCTCCATTCTATCTTCCTCTAGGTATAATGGCCCCCACTTGAGCAATTGTATGCTGGACTCAAGGGCTCAACAAATGTCATGTCCTTGAAGGTGATGAAGAAACTTGGCTTAAAGACAACCCGACCATATAGAAATTTTTGTGGCATTGATTCTAAGAAGATCAAGTTTTACGGGCTATTTGAAGATGTTGAAGTTTTCCTAATTGACTTCCCTCATATCAGCCTAATCATGAACATAGTCATGATTGATGTCCTAGATGCTTGGGGAATGCTTCTATCAAGAAGTTGGTTCGCCACTCTTGGAGGTTTTCTCATTATGGATCTCACCCATGCACATATTCCCATGGGAGATGGCACTCCCGAGGCTGTCTTGAATCCCTACACAGCATCCAGGTGGATATTGGTGGCCTCCCACCTATTCTGAAAGGCTTATTTTTGCAGTTTTCAAGTCAATACATCTTTATGTACTTCTGGGGCCATTTTGAGGCCCTAAACAACATTTTTTAGGCTTACCACAGTCAAACTATTGACAAAGTCAAAGTTTGACAACATAATGTGTATTTCTCGAAGAGACCTTTCCAACAGGATATCATATGCCTAAAATGGAGATCGTATGCAAAAGTTGAAGTTGATGTACTAACTTACGCCAACGGGGCCCACATGAATTTTGGCACTTCATCTCCTAGGGTTAGGTTTTTGGATGTCTAGGGTGTTGGAATTCATTTTTATTGTAAAAAGGACTTCAAAGCCTCATTGTACTCATCTTCTTGCGAATGAGCATAGCCGTCACATCTATTCTCAGAGATAAGCTGTCACCATTCTAGCGAGTTCATTTACTCTGTATTTTTACAGTCTCGAAATGAAATCAAAGATATTACAATGAAATACACACAAATATTGCCATAAATAGAGAAATACAGCAAAACATGATTTCTGACAACATTTATGTGCATTTCATTGTAATATCTTTGCTTTCATTTTGAGACTATAAAAATACAGAGTGAATGAACTCACTAGAATGGTGGCATCTTATCTCTAAGAAGAGATGTGACGACTACACTCATTCACAAGAAGATGAGTACAATGAGGCTGTGAAGCCATTTTTACAATAAACATGAATGCCAAAACTCTAGACATCCAAAAACCTAACCCTAGGAGATGAAGCGCCAAAAGTCATGTGGGCCCCATTGGGGTAAGTTAGTACATCAACTTCCTGGTGTCATAACTTTTGCATACCATCTCCATTTTAGGTGTGTGATAGCCCGTTGAAAAGGTCTTTTCGAGAACTACATATTATCCCATCAAAATTTGACTTTATTTGTAATTTGACTGTGGCAAGCTGAAAAAACGTTGTTTAGGGCCTCAAAATGGCCCCGAAAGTACATAAAGATGTACTGACATGAAAACTACCAAAATAAGTATGCTGAAATAGGTGGGAGACCACCAATATACACTTGGATGTTGTGTAAGGCTTCAACACAGCCCCGTGAGAGAAAACCCACAATTACAAAGAGATGTCACCATTATAGAGAAACACATTGAACTGAAAACTGTCAAGATAAGCCAAGTGGAATTTGGAACAGGTGGGTGGCCACCAATATCCATATCTATCAAAATGAGTACAAGGAGAATCTTTCAAAGTTCCAAGGGAAAGAGCTAGGGTCCATCCAAATATTGAAGAAAGAAGATAAAGAGAACAAAGAACATAAGAAATCCATTACATTGAGAATATACCTTACATAAACTATAGTGAAGGAAGTCTTGCATTCATGTGGGACAAGAGGAAGGGAAAGCCTAAATATGACCAAAAAAATGACAGTGCTTGGCTTGGCCCTTATATCGTCAAGAATAATTCCAAAAAAGAGAAGTAATATTTGACAGCTTTGGATAGAAGAAATATGCCATTACTAGTGGATGGGTCTCTTCTTCGACTCTACATCCAAGATACTTGAATTTGTCAGGGCCTAGGCCCTAGGTAAGTAGGAAGGTCATATCACTTTCCTTGCATTTGTATCTTGATTTATCATAGCAATTTAGTTTCATTTAATTTTTCATTTTTCTCTACTTGCATATTGCTTTCATCATGTTACATATTTAGTTTAGAAAGTTTTGAAAAAAATGCAAAACTTTCTTTTCTAGATTAGTTTTCTTTTTTGGTTTTTTGTTATATATGGACAAAGGGTGATAGAACCACCCTAGATTTTACAGTTTTATGTTTCAATCTAGGCACAAGTCCACCGGGAAATGTTGTGGTCCTCATGCACTCTACGACAAGAACAAGTCCCCAAGTAGGAGTCAAATGTTATCCCCAATTCCTAAGGATAACTAAGGAGATGATGTCTCGATGCCCTCAGGTTGCATACACAGAGTATTGAGAGACGACTTGACCAACAATGTCCACTTGCATAGACATAGACCCACCTTGCCACCACAGTTACAGGTTCATCATGACGGTATCCACCACATAAGATAACTTCCGGAAGACATTGGGTATTGCTCCATGAGGTACAAGCTAGGTATTATAGTGAGTGTCATTTCAATATTTGAGGCATTTACGTTTGTTTCATTTAAAACAACTTTTGATTATCTAATGTTTCTTGGAAATTATTGTAATTTCCTTGTTTGACTTTGGTGGTTGACATTGTGCCCTAGTATGTCGGTCACCCTTAGGGATAAATTGTCTACTAGGAGGTCCTCTTGATGAGTCATCATGCCATTCCTAACCATACTTGTCACTTTCCACGCTTCATTCCCTCATCTCCTTACCTTTTGGGATTTTTGGGTGTATTGACCCAAGAAGGGATTGTCCCTCATTTCATGGAAAGAACTGGCTGAAGGCCTAGAGGATTGTAGCTGGAAAAAGATAAATCCAATCATGAACCTTCTATATTCTCACCCAGGGATCCAAAGGATAATGAAATGTCTCTCATAAGAAGCTAATGGGACCCATGAAAAATAACTAATACAAAATTCCAACTAAGGTGGAGCATGTGTGGGCATTGTTTTTCATGCTTAGGTAGAATCCCTACACATGGTTTCAACTTAGGGAAGCATGATGTGACTAGGGTAGATTCAAGGTGGGAAAATATTTCATGCTTAGGTAGAATCCCCACCTTGTCTTCAACCTGGAAACATATTAAAAATAACAAAAGGCAATAAATGGGCTTGGAAAAGGGTTGCATTGAAAATGAAGGTGCAACACACCCTCTAGAAAGACACCTGTCAATAAGATACTACGATCCCTTGTATGTCATGAACCCCATTTCCAAGAGTCTTTCCCCCATCCATCTCACTTTTTCCACTTGTCTCAAAGAGGGGTCCCCTTGGGAAACTCTCCTAAACTTGAGGATTCACCCAATAGGTCTCTTTGTAAACCTTCCCATACCTAAACTTGGAAAATTGCATAGGATCTTTGAGCACTTGTTTATTTTGATGAGGTGGTTTAGATGTACATGCTTATATGGATAATTTATTGATTTGATTTACTTATCATGATGCATTTTAATTGAGATCCTTGGAAGGCACATTCATTGTCTTTGCAAGACCTAGTTGGTGGACAGATTTGGAAGAACAAGCCTTGCTTGGGCTTTCTTGGGGCTTGAATCCCACATGTTGGATACCATGGCCCATGCACTAGATGAAGATGCAAGCCTTTGGAGGCCCGAAGAGACACAAAGGAGGACCTAACCCAACCCTTTTCTAGCCCTACGATTTTCTCTTGATGCTAAAATGTCACTTCTTAGGAGCTTGACACCACCCTAGGGCTAGGTTTATGGTGGTGGTTTTGTTGCGAATTGACAATTGACACGTTTTGAGAGGAGAAGGCTTGTCTTGGAGGAGGAAGACCTAGTGCATGAGAGGGATGCCCTAGGATTCCCAACAACTTCCACTTTCCACTCCAACGACTTGCAAAAGGTGCCAAAACGTTACCCTAGAAGAGGGATGACAACACTTTAGGGTTTCTTATGTGCATTTTTAAAGTTAAATTTGAATTTTATAATGTAAAGGGGAAAAGTCAGGGTTGTTGACCCTTTACTTTGTGGTTTACCCTAAAATTAAGTGGACAAACATAAAGTAATTTCATTTTTTGATAAATACAAATTAGTTATGTTTGTTTGTGTTTTATATTTTAAATTTGATTTATTGATATATATGTTCCTAAAAATAATTTTATGTGAATTAGATACGACGACAATGACGAGTGCAACAACAACAAAAAGTGGAAGAAAAATAATTTAATTCACAAACTACATATGCAAACCTCCGCAATTAAATTTTGTGGAGGTTTTGCATTGCAGAGGAAAAAATAGAGTTCATTCTTTAGTGCCTCTCATAATTTAGTGCATGGACCTGATTCTCCACCACTTCCTTAGTTCTCTCCCTCGCATCTCCTCTTCGACAGGTTGCTCAACTTTCTACAAGAGGCCATCCTCATCATTCCTGAAGCCATAATATGAACTAGTGTCAATGCATTTGTAAGTTGCATACCTACACCTCTTGTTCTTCCCCTTGAGGGGGATTATCAAATAAATATTTGAGGATAGGGAGGAATTTCATAGCCCTGAAGTATCTATAACCATGGCCCTTTTCGGTAGCACCAGGAATATAAAATTTGTTCCCTTCCAAGTCCATCATCTTGGCCCCTACTTCGGCATAAGTAGGACTACCAAGCTCTACGATCACTTCTTCCCAGTGCCCCTTTTTCCTATTTAACATGAAAGGACCTTGGTGAATGTATTAATTATAATATTGTGTCAACCTCAAGAATGACGTTAGGTCCATATTGTATATTTAATAGAAATTAAGAAGCAAATTTGTTAAAACAACTGATGATCCATAAGATTTGTCATCATGACTTATCACTAAATATTAAGCATTGCATTAGCCTTGGCTTGCCCCTCCATGAAATCCTCGCCCATGTACTTATTGAGAAGCTCATGTTTCTTCTTCTCAAAAACCATGTGCTCAAACGCTTTCTCATCCGGAAGGGGAACTTCGACAACAAAATCTCACTCTCTCTGTTGTTGGTTTCCCTTGTCCTTCTCTCTCATTTCTTTTTCCACATCCTCCTCTTCCTCGAATAGGACCAAATTAATGGCAATGACCTACCCACTCTTGATCATCAACCCGACCTCCCTCTCGATAGACTTGATGCTCTTCCACTCCCTTAGTGCTCTGGCCCACATCTCCTCCTCCGTGGACCACTCTACCTTCTCCAAGATGCCATTCTTGTCATCTCTGTCACCATAATAACTGGCATCAATTCACTTGTAAATCGCATACCTAGACCCCCTCTTCTTCGCCTTGGGCGGATTATTGAATAACTCTTTGATGTCGGGGAGGAATTTTACAACCCCACTTGTACAATTGGTTGCTCGGAGTTTGTAACATGCCATATTCTTGCAATCGATTGTACAAGTGCGGCTAGGAAATTCCTACCTGACGTTAAAGAGTTATTCGATAAGCCCCTCGAGGTAAATAAGAGGAGGTCTAGGTATACAATTTACAAGCGAATTGATGCCAGTTATTATGACAGTAGGGATGATGAGAACAATATCTTAGAGAAATACCAAGGACCTGTGGAGGAGGAGATGCAGGCCAAAGCAATGAGGTAGTGGAAAAGGATCAAGTCTATGTAGAGGAAGGCCAGGTTGATGACTAAGAGCAGGGAGATCATTTCCATTAAGCTGGTTATATTCTAGGAAGAGGAGAATACAGTGGAAGAAATGGGAGAGCAGGACAAGGGAAACCAACAATAGAGAGAGTGAGAGTTTGTTTCCCATGTGCCCCTTTTGGATGAGAAAGTGATCGAGTGCATGGTTGTGGAGAAAATGAGACATGATCTTCTTAGTGAGTACAGAGGTGAGGATCTCATGGAGGAGCAGGCCAAGGCCAAGAAAATTCTTAATATTTAGCGATAAGGCATGTTGACAAAGCTTATGGATCATCAATTGTTTTTCCAAATGTGCTTCTTAACTTCTATTAAATATACAATATGGAACTTAGGTCATTATTGAGGTTGACACAGTATTATAATTAAGACATCCACTAGGTTCATTTATTTTTAAACAAGGAAAAGGGGCAATGTGGAGATCTGATAGTAGAGCATGGCAGTCCTAACTATGCCAAAGTAGGGGCCAATATGACAGACTTGGAAGGGAATTAAATTGATGTATTCGATGCCATCGACAAGGGCCCCAATTATAGATACTTCGGGGCTACACAATTCCTCCCCATCCTCAAAGAGATAATCAATAAGCTCCCTTGAGGCAAAGAAGAGGAGGTGTGGGTATGCGATTTACAAGCGAATTGTTGCCAGTTAATATTATGGCTACATGAATGACAAGTACGATATCTTGGAGAAAGTTGAGTATCCCTCAAAGGAGGAGATGGGATGTAGAGCACTGAGGAAGTGGTAGAGGATTGAGTCTGTGAGGAAAATTATGAGAGGCACAAAAGAGTGATCACCTCCGCAAAGCACAACCTCCTCAAAACTGTAATTATGGAACTTTGCATACGTACTTTGTCAATTAAAATATTTCTCAATGCATTTTTATGTAACAACCACATCGATGCGCTTTCAATCACACCAGTGTACTATAAACAATATAGCACATATGTATATTGTGTTTTTTCAAATCATGTTGATGTTGTTGTTGTTTTATTTATAAAATGTATTATAAATATGCTAATGATTTCTCTATTTTTAAATTAAATTTAAGATGTATTACTCATTTCAATTTAGAGTTGCCATATAATGTTAACTTAAGTTTTATGAAATCATTTACTTTGAATTGTAATTGCAAAAACTTATAACCATTAATGTCATATAATGTTTAATTCTTCTTTAAGGTGAATTGTTTAATTTCCAACAAGATACAATATGTTGTTTAAACATGTTTACAAAGAAAAATTATTGTTATGAAATGTTATTTTCACATTTATTTTGTTGATAAATTGTTCATAATTAAATTTATAATTGTTATATTTTTTAAAAATTATTATAATCATAATTTTAAAATATGAAAACGAAATCATTAATAATAATGAATTTTAAATACGAATTTTTAAAAAAAATATACAATTATTAAATATGAAAATGAAATCATTAATAATAATGAATTTTAATATACACAATTTGCTTTAAATGAATTTATAATTTTTTGCTCCACCACCAACTTTATGAATCTCCTCATAAGGAAATGTAAGTATCTGATTTGGTTAGTGGAGAAAATAATTAATTTTTTAAGGTTAAAGAATATTAAATTTAAATTAATTTTATATTAATATTTAAAAATATAAAAAATATTAAGCAAACTCAATAAATAAAATTAAAAAAAGTCCATATGTAGATATTATAGGGTGCTTAGTCCCCATCTTTGATGTTATGATTGTAACATGAAACCAACCACTTTATAAAACAAATGTCGAATTAAACAATATATTTACATTATTTCCATTGAATATCCAAAAATACAATTACTCAATCATCTTTTTCTTATGCCCCAAGGGGACATCTAAAGGTAGAACTAATGCAAGGAATTTTTGATGAGCAGTTAGTGGTCTACAAAAGTTATAGTTTATTAACAACTTGTCACTAGGAGACAAACTGCGTATTGCATGCACAACAACAAATATGGATGCCTTCCTTTTCATAAAGAACTCTTTGTCGTTGGAGTGTTCCCCAAAGAAACAATTTACACTAAATAATGAGGACCTACAACTATTTATGAACCTTGCAATGTTCCCATGAGTTCATGGACAACCGTCGATATATAATAGGTTTTTTCTGTTAAAGTTTCCAAAAACACAACCATTCATTCACATACTATACATGGAAATGCTATGTTTGTATTTAACAATATTCAAGTAATCATATCGACTATAAAGAGGACCACAAAATGGCATAAGTGCGCTTGAATGTTTGGGAGGAAAAAATACACATGAAAGGATAAACAACGCAAGATTTGCAACATTGATTTTAGACTTGACAATTATATAACCATTACCACACAAAGTGAATTTAGTTCCAAGATTGGGCACATGCATGGAACATGGCCAAGCTCCATACAAATCTTGGTTGTAACAAGTTTGGTATTTTCTTTGCAGATGGATATGAAGAGGGAATTCATCACTACTTTCCAATAATTGAATAGAAATTGGTGTGTAGTTGGACATTTTTGCTCTTAGCTTACACACCATTTTGGATCTGCTAATAGAGATGTTTTGGGTAGTATTGATATCATACTTTGGCTCACTATAAGAACTCTCCATTGACTCAACAAAAAGAGATGGGTTGGCCAATTTAGGACAAAACATAGTTGTTATGGCTTCAAAATTTTCAAAAAAAGAGCATATGGAAGTGTTCCTACGTGTCTTTTCTATATCACCTATTGGATTCTTGAATGTAGTGGGAGGTATTAGACCATCAGCTTTGGGTATTTGATCATTAATATAACAGGACATTGTGTCATGCCGAGAGTTCTTCTTCAACCCTTTACATTCTGAAAAACCACATACCACTGACATGTCATAAAAGAGATCCAATTCATGATGTAATATCGTTGACCAAGGCTACAGGTTACTAGAAGATGGCGTGTTACAATTGGCAGGGTAAAGCAACTATCCATCAAACATTTTCCTGCGGTATCTTTCTCCTGAGAAGAGTTTGCAACGTTTTTTCATTGGTGGAATATCTAGTGCATCCAAACTAGATTCTGAATTATGATCCTACAAAATTCAATGGACAATTATTGAAATGAATGTGCATAAATGACATAAATTCAATAAGATACATGGATTATAAATAAATCTAGACTTATTTCAAACAATGTGAGAGAAGTTGACAAAATTGCAACGATATGGAATGAGATGGAATTTAAGGAATTGGCTAATTGATATTATAACCTTATTTTCCCTGCATTTGAGCCAAAACCCTCATCATTACTTGCATGAATTTGATATTAAAAGTTATCAGTGCTTTTAATTATTTTCGTATGCATAGGTGCGTCTGTGTATATAAAATGCAATCGTGCATCTGTATATATAGAATGCATCAATGTGTTACACTATGAAACACATCGAATCATGACCTCCCTTAGAATCTCCACAAAACAAAATATCTGTAAATTTTAATTGCAGAGGTTTGCATTTCTATTTTGTTGATAAAATTGGTATTGATGCGTTTTTACGTATATGCGCACCGGGGTGCATTATTTTGTGTGGTGCATTGATTTGAAGACAAAATTAATTTTTCAAATATATAGTTTACTAAGTGTTTTTACATTAAAAAAAAATGTATCGATGCACTTTGTAGCACATTGTTACGATATATACATTGAAAAAACACCAAAAAAAGAGTGGGAAATTCATTTTTTGAAATGTATTTGTTTATAAATTAAAACACTATTCATTATTTTATTTTATGTTTTTAGCAGAATTTAGAGGGAAGATTTGTGGAAGAAAGATTTACCACCAAAGACTTTGGAGTAGGTATATTTTTTTGAAGAGCCAAATTTGGAAGGGATATGTAGGGAACATACAAATCCGCAGAGAAGAAATTCCAGGTACGTGATTTCATTCTACCAATCTTTTTAATCTTTCCTTATTTGATTCAAACTATTTTCAATGCATGTTAAAAAAAATAAAAGGGTTTCATAGTTACCTTCGGTATTGAAATCCCTAGCTTTCTTGTTGTTTCTTTTGGTTCCCCTTTTTTTTTAAGAAACAAATTTTTATAGGGTTTACTTTTTTAAACAATAGATTTTTATAGGGTTTATTTAGTTGTATATGGGGCAATTGGTATCCATTGCATTGGTACCACTCATAGCATTGGATCTCAAACCCTATAAACCCTATTATTGTCAGTGATTTTATGAAAAAACTTTTCTGCAGTACGTGGTGTGCACTGCAAAAGAAAATTGCATTAGGGCGCATTGTACATAAGTAGCAACCTAGTGTTCACTTTACAGAAAAGCACACCAGGTGCATATATCTATTAAAAGAAATTATTGGTTGAAAATATAAGTAGTATTGATTTTAGTATCATGTGTGTATGGGCTAGCAATGTGCAATTACTAATAGTACACACTGGTGCATGTATATGTTTGATGCCCCGGGGCATTCTGTTTAATGATGTGCATCGAAATAATATATTGTATAAAAAATTCATAATTTCTATTTATGATGATTCTTGATTTTTTTTTATATAAGATGGTTGATAGAAGTTCAAAGAAAAAATCTTATTGCAACGAGTGCAATGGTATATCATCCTAACAAGAGAGGGAGGCAAGTTCTTTAATTTTGATTGAAAATTTAATATATTTGAAATATTTTTAAGTTTAAATTAATGATATGTATTGGTTAATGCGAGTCATGTAGAGAAAAAGCTTGAAGAAACTTGATAAGATTGTTCGCAATTTGAGTGCAAAAGAGCATAAAAGCTTTATGGAAATGTTGCAAAGAGAGGAAATAGGTGGATCGAAAGGTAATCAACATGAAGTTTTACTTTAACTTTTACTAAAAATGAATTTCTTAACATTAATCATTAACAAGTTTTAAACACTTGATTTACCAATTTTTTAATGTTATGTAGGGACCGATAGCGAGGGAATGGAATCTCGTCCTAAGAGGACATAAATTCTTAAGGATGTAAATGATGATGCCAGATTCATGATTATTTCATCTAGAGTGGTGGTTGAAGTTAAATTATATAGCTTTGAGGGATATAGTGGAAAGGACACATAGATGTACTTTCCACTTACAATACAAAATCAATCTAGTGACTTCAAGAATCAGGTTACATGTACACTACAGTAAGGATACTTTGGTATGTCCGGGGTACAATTCAATTTGGGATACATAAAAGTTCAGTGGGGACTCCCTTGTTGGTTGGTTTCCCGATTACGACCTTGATGATCAAAAGTCTACTGCACTTTATGTTTTCAGCCTTGGTTTTGGACCTATCACTTGGGCTTGTAAGAAGCAACATACTATTACACTTTCTTCAACATAAGTAGAGTACAAAGCAATGGTTAATGCAAGTCAAGAAGCCTTGTGGCTTCAACAAATCCTTTCAGAGTTTGGATTCGAACAATAGCATCCAACCACCCTTTGGTGCAACAATCAAAGTGCCATCAAGCTCGCCAAAGATCTATTTCAACATCATCACAACGAACACATCACGCTACACTTGCACTTCATTAGAAATTTCATTCATGATTGAGTTATTTAAGTGCTCGTTTTCCCTATAGAAGATGAAGTTGCTGAAATTTTCACAAAGTACTTACAAAAGCGAAGTTTTCAAAACTTCAATCTATGTTAAGAGTTCAAGAAGTTTTCATTAAAGGGGGATAGGTTCTAATGCCTCCTTCATTTTCCTATTATGTCACCTTTTTAAATTCTTCAATCCTATCCCAAATAGTTCTTAAGGGGGGATGTTAAGATATTTAGACACTTACGAGTTAGTTAAGATCAACTTGGCCTAACTTGTCATTAGGTTAAAGTGTGTTTCTTTAGTATGCATTTGTAATCCAACAATCACAATATGTTCCTGACATAGAGTGATTCGACAACTCATATTCTCCTCAATCCTAATGGATACATTGATCTGTGGATTAACACCTGATTGGTTCATGATCTCTATTTAAAGAACATGTAGAGTCATTTGATGATGATCAATTGTGAGAAACTCTCTTGTAATAATTTTCTTTTGCAATAATAAATTGCCTCAAGTGGCCACATTGTCTGGGGCAGTGGATGTTTCCCCACAAGGGTTTTTCCACATAAAAACATTAGTGTGTTAATATTTGATCTGTTTGTGTGAGTGGTTACTGAAGGTGTTCGTCCTCTATTGGAATACCTATTTTGTTGAACATGAATGAATAATTGACATTTCCAAGCTAAGTAACCTAGCTTGAGTGGTTAGCAAAATCCATGATGAATATGAATAGAGATATTATTACTAGCATTAATGAAGAAATCTTCCATATGCCTTAGTTGCTAACAAAATTGAACAACAATGAAGTTGTTCCTTATTATGTGTATTTTTTAGGTGTGGAAGAACATAATGGAAGCAATGAATAACCAAATCAAGAAGCCAATGAAGAAGAATCATAACTTCTAGATGATCCTCATAATCAACCAAGTATCAAACCATTACTTGGACAAATTTTAAGGTTGCTAGTGGAGAGAGTGACAAATAAAGTAGGGACAATATCACCAAATCTTCTTCAATTCAATATGAGTTCATATTCACTAACATCACGGGATTACAACATACTATTGGCTAAGGTAGAACAAAAGAAAAATATACGCTATAATTAAAAAAAAAAGAATAAGATGGGTCTTGAAAATGAGAAGAGGGTAGCAAGGATTATTGTAATAGAACAACAAAAGAAAGAAACAATTCAAAGAGAAAGGGAAAGGCAAGAAAAATAGCACCAAAAATAATTGGCATGGCATGAAAAAAAACAATGGAAGGCATTGTAGAAACTTCAAAAGGAGCAAGAGAGAAAAGAGGATCTTGACAAGAGTACAAATGAACTTGAACAAAAGATAATGTCGACCAATTTAGTTAATCAAGTTGAAAAGCATACACGAATCTCCGAAGACTTGATAAATACCCAACTATCATTTGGTTGCATCACTTACCCACTCTCTTACTATTATTTTAGGGACAAATATGATATGCTCATTTGCAACACCTCCAATTGTTCCAGGTGTATTGCACACAAGTTAGAACTATGGTCTCCCTATTCCTCCTTGGATGCAAGCATTGAAATGGCATCAAGAAAATGCATGCAACTTAACCTACTTGGATCAATAAAATGTAGGAAACTCAACATACTTGGGAAATGGATATACTCATCCTCCTCAAGCATGAAGATGTTTTCTATTCAGACTAGCCACATGCCATGTGGATTTTTTTACAAAGGTATTTTTTTTGGTCACCTCATTTCCCTTGGATGCAAGTTAAAGTATTGATTAGTATGTATTCATGCCCCATTTATAAGGTATTTCCTAATCAATTCCTGGGTCTTACTTTCCTTTTCAATTCAAGGCATTGTATTCAAACAATGTTGATATAAATGAAACTTTGGTTTTTTCTATCCCATACTATATTATCATTGGCACAACTCCATCACACAACTCCTAATTACAACATATACATACCCAACATCAGCTTATTATACACACCCAAGCAACATAATGCATACTGAAAGAATGAAAGGATGCGATTAACTAATGCATAAGGCAAAATCAGAGATTGCACATCCTTGAAGACAATAACTATGCACACTAAAGAGAATTGAAAATATATGAAAACCAAAACATTGATTCCATTGGAGCTTTCATTATGATCATACTTGGGTAACTATAAATGGATGCCCAAAATGAGGCAGTTATCAAATTCTTCAATGGCAGAAGAAGAGGAGGACAATGGTCATGGGGATACAAAGAGTCCAATAATCGACATCAATAACAATCACCCATTTAATTTTATGCTAGTACTCTACTGAATTTTCCATTTCATTAAAAAAAAGCATATCTCATGAATGGGATCCGAATATATCCAAAATTTATAGCTATTTGGTTGGAACCAAACATCATATGTGCACATTGTATTTGACTCAACTCTTTAGACCAAAAACTCTATGAAAGGTATGCTCAATAATTACAACTAGAATCATTCTTCATAGCAATGAGGAAACACAAATCAAGTATGACAATGCTCACCATGTGTTGAGGTGTCCTGAGAGGCCTCTCATGCCTATAGGAAACATATATAGAATTTAGGTTTCCTATAAACTAAGGGAGGAGACCTAATTGTTATGAAATTACCAACCTCAGAGAGGTCAAAATGGAAAGATCAATATGTCACTAAACCTAAGGAATCACGAATAGGGTAGAAACATGAATCCTACTACTTCCATTGAAGAAAAATCCAATCAAGAGAAAGCTTCATAAAAGGCGGAATCCATAACACTAGTTATTTTAAATAGCCTTGTAGCTTGTTTTATAGAGATGTCTATAGTAGATATATTAATGTTTATTTTTAGTTGTTTATACCGGAGGCAAGGAGACAACTGCATGTAACATTAGGAACAAGGAAACTGCAACTACAACCCACTAATTCTTTTACATATCAAGGTTCCTTGTTTAGAATTTGTTTACTAGAATGCTAACCATTGTTGTTTCTCGAAATGATTATTGACCTTAAGAGAATGCATGCTAGGAGAATGACCCACATAATCCCTAGATTCTAGTTTCCAAAACCCAAGCATGAAACTACCAACATGCAAGCAAACACATAGTAGACAACAATTACAAACATGCAAGCAAACAAACAAACAATAATCATTTTGTTGGAAGCGTTCCTAGAGATCTTGAAGGTATGCTAAGCTTAATACAAGTGAATTTCTCCTACAAGAATATCTTAGGTATAGTTATTGGTACTGGCTAGTTCACTTACTTCAATGCAACTTCCTTTGTTGGTAATTTTGAGTTTTTTGGACTATGTCAGACCTTTCCCTAGATTCTAGTTTCCAAAACTAAATCATGCAATTAGCAACATGCAAGAAAACCCATTGCAAACAACAATTACTGACATGCAAGCAAATTGACATCAATTACCATCATGCAAACAAGCAAACATATAACAAATATTTGGTTGGAAGCATTCCTAGAGATATTGAAGGCATGCTAAGCCTAACATCTATGGATTTCTCCTACAAAAATCTCTCAAGTCTAGTTATTAGTATCAACCATGGTACTTAGTTCGATGCAACTTCCTTCATTGGTAATCATAAGCTCTATGGACCATATTTGGGACCTTGTAAAGACCTATCTTCATTGGTGCAAAGATATATCACATGTCATTTATTTCAAATTTCAAGATTCTTTTAGTCACAGGGCTTCTTATTTGATCCATGGCCTTTGTAGTTGTTGTTATTGTTAAGGAAAAGGCACTAACAAGGAAAACACTTCAATGCAATGGAAGTTGACTACAGTATAGAGACTAGATTTTGTCAATGAAGATGTACAAGAGAGATTGAAGGAAGACAACATTATAGGCAATGGAGTAGGAATAGTATATAAAGGCCTAATGCCTAGTGGAGAGGAAGTTGCAGTGAAAAGACAAGAAAACCCATAACATACAATAATTACTAGTAGTTACCAACACGTAAGCAAACAAAAAATTACCCACAGATTACTAGCATGTAAGGAAAGAAACAATTATCCACAACGGACAACAATTACCCACAAAAAAAAACATTTAACATTAATTACCAACATTCAAGCAAATAAACAAACCCAAATGCAAGAAAACCTAGATGTAGAGAAGTGCCAAATATATTTTTGTGAAGCCTTTTTAATGTGTTGAAAAACACAGAGGTTCATAGGATGGTAGGGATGAAATCCTACCATATAAATATGCTTCCTTTTCCCCAATACACACACTCTTCATAGCTCTATGACCAAAACATCAATAATTTTCTTGCCACAACAACCACATAAGAAATATGGGGTTAGAAATGGTCATTAAACAATTCAAAACCAAATTATAAAGATATGGGGAATTCACCTTATCTTCTCTTTGTTTATAGGTGCAGACAAGGATGAAACCGATCTCAGAAAATCCACTAGTTGGCCACAACACATGGTTCCAAACCATGGACCATTGTAGATTGGAATGAGCTTGTTCCTCTCTCCTTTTGCAACTTGATAGCTTGAATGGAAGGACAAAACTAAAATGTATCCCAACCAATGGAGGATTGCATAGGGATGATGGATTGTGTTTTCACTGGACACAATGGTCTAGAACCATTAATAGGGTGTGGGTTATGGTAGGTGGCTAGACTATTAACCACACCAAGTTTAATGGTGATGGAGGAACCCATGTGTAGTTATAGGGTCAAGGTCGACCCACTTCATGGTGGTGATACTGTTCCACTATCAGGCTTGATTAGAAATGGTTAGGTGAAGGAGACACCTTGACAAAAGCGTTGATAGGGCACCCTACATGATGTTATTCAATATGCAATGAATACCACAACCACCACCACACATCCCTCAATCAATGTGAATTCTATCATACACCATGTCATCTAATACATGTGGGAAATTCAATGGTGGAATATTGGGTGGACCATTATTGATGTCTCTCCCATAATACATTGCAAATTTTTGTTTCTTCTCAAGCATATATTTTTGGATCTCCCCCACATTGGTGGCTATACCCAAGGTGCCTTCCCCTGACATTGGTGAATATGAAATACAAGAGTGACAAGCGCTTGATACATTGCAAGAGGATATTCATTTTGTATAAAAACATTTCCTTTCTCTCCTTTTGATGAATCTTCTCGTACTATAGTGGTTGCACATAGACCATTGCCTCCTAATTTTGAGAAACGTACTTGAGGCATTGGTTCCAAATTGTTTTGTAAGATGGCTTATACCAGTAGTGGAATTTCTAAGTATGGACATGATATTGTTATTCTTATTAAGTGTTAAATTATGAGCTTGATTTCTTATGTGAATTAATTCTTTTATTTTCTTCAATACTTTGCTTCCAGCTTAATACACTTGAACAATACCAAATCATAACCGAATAGCAATAACTATGTAGATAAGTAAGCATGCACATCAAAAACACATATACCCTGGGAAAACTTGTATAGGGAGAAAAACCCCAACGAACAATATTCCTTTATTGCATTAATAATGTAAGATCACTTACAAATATCCACCATGAATGTTCTGCCCTTAAAGAGCTTGCCAAGATGACTCTGACTTGACAAAGACCTAAGATACCTTGCTGAAATACACCTCTGATATGATGCTTCTATTGTTGATATACAACACTGATATGCTATTGATATACGCCTCTGATATGAAGCCTCTATTGTTGATATACAACACTGATATGCTTCTTTGGTATGCTGCCTCTTTATCACTGATATGCTCCTCTATTGCTTCACCCTTAACTTGCATATCAAACTATGTTGAAGAGAGGGTTCAACCTCTGCTTATATAGGCTAAAGAGGAGAAGAGGAGAGGCTCAAAATAGTAACTTTTTTTCATTCTTTAATCATAAATCAACTTCATACTTTAGTTTGAACTTAGAACTAGACTTGAGACTTGTATACTCTAGTTCGAAAATAGAACTAGACTGGAGACTTCAGTTACAACTCAGCATTACACTTTAGTTCGAAAATAGAACTAGACTTGAGACTGGTATACTTTAGTTCGAAAATAGAACTAGACTCGAGACTTCAATTACAACTCAACATTACACTTTAGTTTGAAAATAGAACTAGACTTAAGAATTTAGTTGGAACTCAACATTACACTTTAGTTCAAAAATAGAACTAGACTTAAGACTTCAGTTGCAACTCAGAATTACACTTTAGTTCAAAAATAGAACTAGACTTAAGACTTCAGTTACAACTCAACATTACACTTTAGTTCTAAAATAGAACTAGACTTGAGACTTCAGTTACAACTCGACTCTTTACAAGGAAATTCAAAATTCTCTTCATGGTGGATAATGTTACATGTGCCGACACACTAGATCAATACATTTATATCATTTGCAATATTAGGAATATTGTTTGCTTCTAGTTCATACGAATTTTATATTCAACCTAAATTTTGCTAAATGCCTTGACTTTTTCTCATGGCTCACAAGGCTTGACTAGGCTCATAGAGGTTGTACATTCCCCCTGACTTTTGCACTAGTCTATCTATTCTCATAGAGGTTGTATGTTCCCCCTAACTTTTGCACTAGACTATCTATGCTCACAGAGGTTGTACGCTCCCCCTGAATTTTTCATTAGACTCACATAGCATCTCGTTCATCTTGATTTTTGGTTTGACTCACAGAGGTTGTATGTTCCCCCTGGCTTTTTTCAATACCTCACAAGACTGGTTGATTCTCCAAATCTCCTTGGCTAGCCTCAGGGTGGCCCATATGGCCTCTCATTGGAGAATGATTGTCGATGCTGCCAAATTTAACACTCCCTCTTAGTGAGGGAGTCATTCTCAGCCACACCAAGTTGCCTCTTAGATGCACAGATTGTCTCGAGGTCAGAGGCTTGGTCAGGATATTAGCTACCTATTCGCTCATGTCTATGTACTATAACTTTACATTTTTTCTCTAGACCAAGTCTCGGATGTAGTGGTACCTCATGTCAATATGTTTTGACCTGTCATGAAATATCGATCTCTCTATCAATTTTATGCAACTTTGATTATCACGGTGAACCACTGTCGTCTCGATCTTGTCACCAAACAACCCAGAAACCAATTTTCTAAGCCATATTGTTTCCTTGCTAGCATCACTTGCTGCAATGTACTCAACTTTTGTTGTACTCTGTGCAATGGATCCCTACTTTCGGCTTGACCAAGAGATCATAGAGGATCCTAAATTGAAGCAGTATCCAAAAGTACTCTTATGATCCACTAGCCTTCCTGCCTAGTCAGCATATGCATACCCATGCATAAATAAACCACGACTGGATGTATATCTCAGACCATAAGTAATGGTCCCTCTAAGATATCTCAAGATGTGCTTTTCTGCCACCCAATGTCTATATCTCGGTTTAGTCATGAACTGACTCATTGCAATAACTGCATAGAATATATCTGGCCTAGTGTGGATCATGTACATCAATGATCCAATCAGCTGCCTATACATGGTGGGATCCACCAAATCTGAACTTGTATCAGAATCATGCAGCTTCCTCAGGTTGGTAACCATTGGAGTAGACATGGATTTGCAATCCATCATACCAAACCTCTTTAGTTACCTCTTTGGTTACCTCTTACC
This sequence comes from Picea glauca, assembly GCA_000966675.3. Taxonomy (NCBI): domain Eukaryota; kingdom Viridiplantae; phylum Streptophyta; class Pinopsida; order Pinales; family Pinaceae; genus Picea; species Picea glauca. Next base: position 481,322 of record JZKD02S0829941.1, read on the forward strand.
TTGAAGTACAGATTTTCATCAACATCACTTTTCTAAAAGCCCAGGATTTTAAGAAATCCATCAATCCTGTCATACCAAACTCTGGGAGCCTTCTTAAGACCATACAAGGCTTTCCTTAGCTTGCATACATGAGTGCCTTTTTTATGCAGTACAAAACCATCTGGTTTTTCCACAAAGACCTCCTGTTCAATCTTTCCATTCAAGAATGTTGTTTTTACATCCATCTGATGTAGCTTCCAACTAAGAATGGAAGCTAAAGAAATAATAGTTTGAATGGAGGTATACCTGGCTACAGGGGAAAAAGTCTCTTCATAGTCGATTCCTTCTTTATAAGTGAAGCCTCTAGCTACAAATCTTGCTTTGAACTTTTCCACACTTCCATCAGCTGTATGTTTGATCTTATAGATCCATTTGGAAGAAACCACTGATTTGTCTTTTGGCCTCGGCACAATGTCCCAAACATTGTTCTTTATAATAGAAATGTATTCCTCAAGCATGGCATCCTTCCATACTCGTAATTTATCTGCTTCTTCAAATCAATATGGTTCGACATCACTAATGTTGCTCATCATTGCAACATAGCCTCCAAACCTATGAGGCCTCTTCATTTCCCTGAAAGTTCCTTTGGGAGCAGCTATCCTTTCTGCTTCCTGAACTATTTATTTAAGCCACCCCAGCTTCCTATTGGTTGGAGGTTCTTCAAGAGTTGTTTTTAACACTTCAACAGGTTCTAGGGGCTCATTACTTTTCCCTTCACGAGGTTCCTCCCTTTGATCATCTGACTGTTCATTTTCAGAAGAGGGTGAAGCTGGCTGAGCTGCTTCTGATTCCTGCTAAAGTTCTATGAATTTATTAAATGCGGATTCCTCATGGAAAGTCACATCTCTTCTTACCTCTATGTGCCTCTGACCTGGTACATAAATCCTGTAAGACTTGGAGTTCTCACTGTACCCCACAAAAACCCCTTACTTGCCTGAGGGTTCCATCTTTGCCCTCTTTTCCTTAGGGACATGAATATACACAGGACACCCAAATATCCTTAGATGCCCTACTTCAGGTTTGATCCCTGGAAAGACTTCTTCAGGATTCTTGTCCTTCAAGATATCATGTGGACATATGTTCTGAATATACACGACAGTGGAGGTAGCTTCTGCCCATAAAGAATTTGGGAGATCCTAGTCAAACATCATTGCTTTCGATGCCTCACAAATTGTCCTGTTTTTACTCTTAGCAATTCCATTTTGCCGAGGGTTATATGGCATGATCAAGTATCTCTTGATTCCTACTAACTTGCATAAATCCTCAAATTGGAGATATTCAAACTCTCATCCATTGTTTTTTCTAAGGATTTTGATGTGTTTCCTTGCCTGCTTTTCAATAAAGGCTTTATACTCTTTGAATTTATCAAATGTGTCAATTTTAGATTTAAGGAAATATATCCAACATTTTCTTGATTAATCATCAATAAAAATGACATAATAAAAACAACCACTGAGTGAGGGAGATGACATGGGACCACATACATCAGAATGAACCAAATCTAATATGCCTTGAGCTCTGTTGTCACTACTAGGAAATGCTTTCTTTATATTTTTACCTAGAACGCATCCCTTACAAATTTCATTTTTACTAAGAGAAATAGAGGGCATGCCACATACCATGTTCTATAGATCTAGAAGAGATTTTTAATGAAGATGTCCAAGTCTTATGTGCCACAACTTGCTGGAGCTAGTCGCATCATGAGCCAATGCCTGAACTGACTGTCTTGACACAACATACAATCCTCCACTGTGAGTTCCAATGGGTTATGTTTTACTTAAGTGGCTAACTTTAGCCCATAATAGTGCCTTCTTGTCTTTGAATATCACCCAATATCCCTTGTCCTCAAGGGTTGCAACTGATTGTAGATTCTTCTTGAGCCCTGGAACATATAATACTTCATCAACATGAAGTCTAGCCCCAGATTCCAATCTGAGGGAGATAGAGCCTACTCCCTCTATATTGTAACATTTGTCATCCCCAAGCTCAACATGCTCTTCAAAAGATTTTGTCTCAAAATCTTAGAGGATCTCCTTGAACCCTGTCATGTGCTTTGATGCACCACTATCTACTAACCAAGTTTTCGGCCCCATGAAAACTGAACAGGATAAGGCAAAAACCAAGTAATATTCTTTTCTATTTCTTTCTCATTAGAAGGACTTTTCTAATTTCTTTTGGATTCATCATCCTCAGCAGTTGAGGCATGATGTTTCCCTTTCCTAGAATGTTTATTTCTAAACCAACAGTCTTTAGCAAAATGACCCAACTTATTACAACCAAAGCATTTAATCTCAGATGTATCAATATTCTTGCCTTTGAATGTACCTTTGGTGTTTGGCTTCCTCTAAGAGCCTTTCTGGAAAGTGCCTTTCTTCTTTCCCTTGAATCTTGATGTTAAAGATGAGTGCTCTTCTTTCGTTGGCCCTCTTTTGGTAGCTGTGCAACTCTCCTCCTGGAGGTAATAATTCCATAACCTCTCAAACATAGGTTGAATCTATCTCCCACTTAAACTGGATAAGAAGGTCTCCCATGAAGAAGGAAGACCGTAAAAAATGGCCTGCACTAAATCATCATCGTCCATTGTCACCCCTGTGACCAAAAGCTGATCTCTGATCTGGGCTATCCTGGAACATAAATATGCCATTGATTCACCTTTCTCCATATTCAAATACTTAATCTTGTGCTTAAGTGTCCTCTTCTAACTTGGAGCCTGTTTCTCATACAAATTCACCAAGGTATCCATACAGTTCTTGAAAGTCATTAACAAAGTCATTGCAGGAATTATATTGTCTTTGACTGAGTCAAAGATGATTCGCTTGGCCTTTGCTTGACTCTTCTTGAAGGTCGCTCTTCCTGCATTATTCGTGGGTTCCTCCACCACTGTGGTCACATACTGCTCAAGATCATGCTCCTGCAAGATATTTGTTATCCGAAGCTTCCACACATTGAAGTTGGTAGCT